>JAGKTI010031636.1:0-12087 GCA_018397915.1 Birgus latro
CCCCCCCCCCTGGGGACTCCGAGGCATGATTTTTGTGCGCCTGTGGCCTTTGGTTCCTTCTTGCTTGCATAAAAAAAAAAATAAAAAAAACTGGAAGCATGGCATTATCATCACTATCCCCAAACCCAACAAATACCCCATGTTACCTTCCTCACACTGCCCCACCACACTTCTCTGCACCCCCTCCAAAGTCACTGAATGACTGGTACTACAACTAGTTACACCTCACACACCCCTAGCCCCATCACAATATGGTTTTAGGCCACTACACTCCACAAACACACTTCTTACAGACCTTACACAGAGATTTTTTAATGGCATGAATTCAGCTAGGCCACCACTCCTTGTCAAACTGGACATTAGTAAAGGTTTTGATACCCTCCCCTGCCACAACCTCACAAACAAAATATTCAACACAAACATGCACAATAACACAAAAAAGTGGCTGGCAAACTACTTAGCAGGCAGATGTGCACAAGTAACATTTGCCGGTCAGTCTTCGAACATCAGAAACTTCACAAATGGCGTCCCCCAACGATCTGTCTTGTCCCCTACACTCTTTAACCTATACATGCACAACATACCCACACCCCACACACCACAGATACATATAGCTTCCTATGCAGATGACATAACACTTGCATGTGCACACCAAAATGCAAACACAGCCACACACATCCTCCAACCTTACCTCAACACACTACACGAATAGTTCACCACAAACAGGCTCAAAATAGCCCCAGTCAAATCTAGTGACCCTTCTCACAAACTGGACAGCAGAACACAGTAACATTCCACACCTCACCATATACAACACTCCCGTATCACACACACACACACACATACACACACACACAAAATCCTTGGTGCAACATACATCAATGTCATTAAAACAACACATCACAAACATCAAAAATAAATTAACACCAAGACTCAATGCACTGAGGTCACTTGCCCATACAACATTTGGACACAACAAAGAAACCACCACCACAGTATATAAACAATATATGCATTCAGTGATGAATTATGAAAGCTCTGCTTGGGCTCCTAGCCTCACTCAAACACATTATAACACTCATCAGACCATACAGAACAAGGCCCTAAAAATAATCACAGGCTGCACAGCTACTACACCTACAGACCACCTACACCAAGAAACCAAAGTCCTTAAAGTCAAGGATCATCTAGACATGAGAGGCACCCAAATTCTCGCTGCAGCCTCCATAAACCCACAACATCCACTACACTACATGGCGGCACATCCACACACACCGAGGAACATCAAAACAACACCCAGCACACGATATCATACACAAATACTGTCACCACTTCCCCCTCGCCCACCTCAAACCAGCTTCCAGAAGCATATTCATACCCAAATCACTCACCGCTCCATTCAGTCACTTATAGACAACACACACCTGCATGCACGGCCTCCTGATATCCATCCTTCTGAATCACGTCTTCCTCGTATGGACAGGGTCCACTTGGCCAGGATGAGATGTGGGCATCATCCAGCCCTCTTAAGTTATCAGAAGAGGCTGGATGACTCCGTCACTGATGCCTGTCCAGGATGTAACACAGCACCCCATACTATTAACCTCTTAACCACGGCTCATCACTTCCGTGACGCTCGGGCGCAATGGATCATACAGCGGGGCGTCGCTTTTGTGATTTTGTGTTGTTTTGAATTCGCCAGGGCTTTCAGGTGGTAACTTGTATCATCTATCAGCACTGCCAATGTCCAACAATAGTCAGAGCTGCTAATGTCATCAGTACTTCCATCCATTGTTGAAAATTTAGCCATTCTCCCCCTTTCTAGACTCCCCTCCCTACCTCCCCTCCATTACCCTCTCATGTAGTCTGCTCAGCTGCTCTGCGCTACGTAAATCTTCCTCGGATTTTTCCACTGATTTCATCCATTGAAATGAGCCCTATGCCCTATTCTTATACAAAATAATAAATATATTAAAAAAAATAAGGTAATTAATAGTGCCATACACCTGGAATTGGCTAATTATCACTTGACAACATCCAACCTGCATTCGTTCGCTAATTTCCCCTGCTTTTTTCCCGATGAAATATGCCATACGAGCTATTCTCGTAATATAAATGTATATGAGAAAGGAAGGGAGAAGCCTGAGTGATATTTATATTCACCTGGAACTACCTAATTTATTATGTATTGTCTAGATTTCCTACAACTTATTTCTTAGCACATACATTAGCAGCTGACATTTTCAACTCTTGGCTACCGAGATACATACATCTCAGTTCACTGCCGTCCTTCAATATGTAGGCACGACACAGTCGCGCCCCTCCATTTCTGCAGCTTTTGCGCCCATTTAAAAGGCCCTGTGACCTCTACCCCTACTAAACATCGTGTGGGAAGCGGTAAAGGACTGTAGATATATATAAGTGTAATAAAGTACTACAAATAATAAAGTGTGAGTGTGTAGATGAGTTTGGGAGAGTGTGTAAGAAACGGAATCTAAAGGTGAATGTGGGGAAGAGTAAAGTGATGGTCTTCGAGAGAAGTGAAGCCAGTGAGTGTACAGTGACATTGGATGGGAAGGAAATGGAGAATGTGAGTGAATTTAAGTACTTGGGCAGTGTGATGAGTAAGGATGGAAGTCTGAAGGGTGAAGTGCTCGAAAGGGTACAGCAGGGAAGGAAGGTTGCTGGTTCGTTGAAAGCAGTGATAAGAAACAGGGAGGTGAGCATGGAAGTGAAAAAGTTGTTACATGACAGTATTGTGATACCAACTCTGACATATGGAAGTGAAGCTTGGACCCTGTTGGAAGGACAGAAGTCAAGAGTGAGAGCAGTGGAAATGAGTTATTTGAGAGGAGCATGTGGAGTCACATGGAGAGACAGACTAACAAATGAGGAAGTGAAGGAGCGTTGTGGTGTGGTTGAGGACGTGATGGGAAGCGTTAGGAGAAACATTTTAAGGTGGTTTGGGCATGTGGAGAGGATGGAGAGTGAAAGACTGACGAGGAGAGTGTATGTGAGTGAGGTGGAGGGGGCGAGAGGGAGGGGGAGGCCGAGGATGAGATGGAGGGATGGAGTGGAGAGGTATATGAGAGAGGGGGGTGTGAGTTGGGAGCGTGGTAGTGAAATGGCAGGGGACAGAGTGACATGGAGGCGATTTGTTTGTGGCCACCCCGTTCAGGACTGAGGCGTCTGGCAATAGATAGAGTGTGTATATTAATAAGAAATGACAATATGAGCGGCGAATTAGCGAGAGTTGGAGGCTCGTACGCGCTCTATTTTAAATTGCTTTCACATTTTTTTTTTTTTAGTATGAATTCCAAACTACTTGGAAATCATTGAATAGTGTTTCTAGTGTTAATATCTGGCAGTGGTATTCATATTACGGGAAGTTGGGAAGTGTAAAGTGGAGACTTAGTTACCCAACTTCAGAAGTCTCCACAAGTCCTATGGTAGTTGACGAGTGCTAAAAAAAACATCCCAGGAGAAAGCTGAAGGTATGTGCCATATGCACATGTAATTATAATATTCTAGGACTAATAACTGATTTTTGGCAAATATTTTTATAAAGTCAGTCGGAGCACAGATTTGCCCCGCGGGATAGGCACGGCGAGCCTCCGACAACCCCGCGGTTTAAGGATTAAGCACACTATGGAGGACTATGCCAACAACACAACATACGCTCCTTGAGAGCTCTGTGAGAAAGCCCAGTTTCGGCCATGGCCTTCCTCAGGGGCTCGGGGCTGTTCGGCCAGACTGCCTAGAGAACAACTATTACTACTACTACATGCTAGACACAGTCATGAAGCAAACCTGCAGTACACACATTCTGAGACACTATCCATCAAATACAGGCAGGTGAAAAAGTGGACTTTGCTGCAGCTTCTACTGTGATACTACAGTATATGGATGAAGGAACCGTCAATGTAAGGTGTGGTTTGTTGGTGCTTACGATAAAACTCAGCCTCCTCAATACATGTCATTTATAGATGTATGCGCCATCTCATTTCTTTCCTTCATTCTTTCCTCGTACTTCTGCCTACGGGTGACTGTACACTCCCTCTTCTGTCTTTCTTTCTCTCATTCTTTCCTCTTCCTTCTGCTTGTGGGTGACTCTACACTGAGTGACAAGCCAAATGGTTTCCTGTACACCAGGAAACAATTTACTACGCTGGGTGGTAACCATATAACCAAATTTTGGCGCCTGGTGGTTTAATGGGTAATTAAGGCACTCCAATCGGATTGAACCGATGAAGGTTTATATCCAAGGGGTGGCTGGGATTTACTGCTCATGTAATGCCACTCAGGGATGAGTGAGGCTGGTCACTCTCATCTTAAATGTCAGGACCAACTTTCCAAGCCCCGGATTCCTTCGCTCCTCATGGGGCGATGTAGGATTGGATGATGGATGGATGAATGGATGCGCCATCTCTTCAATCACAAGATTTGCACTTCATTTTCCTTGTCTCTGGCCTTAATTACCATAACCCTTTCAGTACCAGACTCCTGCTGTGCATGAAGGCACTGTAACCCAGATTTACTCTGTTTTCTCCTGAAGCCTTGCAACACAAAATAACTGTATTATTTAATCTATTCTTGTTACAGCTAAATAAGGCAAAGTCAGGGGCAGAAACTATGTGGCACTTTGCTGCAGTGCACCATCTCACCATCTTGGGCCTCTCAGCCTGTGCCGGGTTACTTACCAACTATCCTGGGATAAATGACCACTAAATCATTCATATTACCAGATACCTCCCCCACCTGATACCTCAGCTGTGTTAATACTGTACATATACACATCCTCACACATAGCAGGGTACCTGGGGAGGTGGGCAGCTGATGGCTAATGGCCAATCTGGACAGTGACTGACTGAGCACAAAGAGTGGGAGGAGCTAAAACATGTTTGGTGACCAATCTTGGACTGATCCAGAGCACCAAGCAGCCAGTATTACCCTCCCAACCTTGTCTATTCTTAGAGAGCATACCTGATAATGATCATTCATTATGGCCTGGCTCCATGAACTGTTATGATGCTCCGAAGGTGTCACAGTACCGAAGAGATTAACAAATTAATGTTCTCATCATTCTCTCAACCTTTATTTTCTTGAGAAACGGTGCATCTGATATCTCTTTAGGACACTGTCTTATTATGTTTTCAGTCCTCTTAACCCTTTCGCGCATGGCAAGTTTTATTAAGTTTCACGGCTCACAATTTTACTCCCCCGCGCACTCCATTGGCAGACCGCGGTACGCAAATTACACATATTCTCGCCTCATTTTCGCCACACAAACCTCAATATGTTCCCCTGAAACTCACATCTTCTTATTCGCCAATGTTTGTTCTAGCTGATAAGCCAAAAGAAAAACCAGAAAAATATGAATAAAAGTACACTAGGCCGCCGTGAATAAACATTTTGGAACATTGATCTCACTTCCCAACATAGTTGTTCGAGTGTTTTCCATCATACAGAAAAATGTTATTATAAGTTTTGATAGAGAATTTCATTGGCTTTCTAATGAGGTTGTGATGCGATTTGTAGTTTTTGAGAAAATAGCCAAAAACTAAAAGCCATTTTTGTTAAAAAATTGATTTTTGTTCAGGGAGGTATACTGCAGAAGTTTTCTCACACACCTTATGTTTTTATTACATAATGTTATATAGAATTTCATAAGCTTTCTCCTGATACCTTTTTGTTTTGATACAAATCATAGTTTCCGAGTAAATCGCAAAAAACTACAGGGCCGCGGCCGCGGTTCACTTTCGTTATGCGCACACAATAACCGCCTATGTAACCACAACTTTTCATTAGAGAAATTACATAGTTATGTCCTGTACATACGTAGAATTCACTGATCTTTATCATGCTTCTTACAGGAAATCGATACGTTCAATAATTTTGGTACTAGTAAATGGACAACAAAGATAGAACACTCTTCCTCGCCCGCAAGTGAGATAAAAACGCTCAATTTCCCTGCCTCACGAATACTTACATATTTTCGCTCGTTATGTTTTATTATTATTATTATTATTATTTTTTACTCAAATTATACACGTGAAATATCATAAGCTCTTTGACAGTGCTCTCAGTAACTCGACTTTTCCACTAGTCTTTTTGCTAGGTACTGATACTAAAGCTGAACTTTCTTCCATCTCATATGTGTATATGTAAAAAACAATACTTATTTGTGAAAAAAATATAGAAATGTAGAGACAGGTCAATGTACAAATCAACAAAATATGAATAACTCACTTGCTCCAGAGGTGTTGAGCTGCTGGCAGGAACTTGAAGGAATTGAGGATGAGTTAGGTAGTGTGTGAGTTGTGTGTGTGTGCATGGGTGCGTGAGTGAGTGTGAGTGTGTGTGTGTGTGTGTGGCGTATTCTCTGTTCCTTGCACCACGTTTGCCTAACACATGCGATGCACACAATTGATTTCTCCACGAACATTTGCTGCACGACATACGTATATAATGTCATATACAGTATGTGTTGCTGTGTGGCGTATTTTCTTGTCTCTGATCATTACGTAACTTTCCACTGTCAGTCAGTGCACGCAATATTTCTCGGTGAACACTCACTGCACTATTTTATACGTATATTTCACACTGAACCATATACAATATAAATCACTATCACATGATTCCATCCCAGCCTCTTGTTATTCCCTTCCCTATTGTATGGCGTACGAGACTGCCTGTTCCCTTAGCAACTAATGCATATGTCTATGTATCTCTATGGCATAACATAATGCCTGCTATGGTAGGTCAGTTATTTCACTAATCCAGGCACTATATGTTTCACAGATATAAGTAATGGCTTCACTATAAGGGTAAAATACATCATTTTACTGGCAGGGCGAGTGGAAACCCCGCTATAACAAACCAGACTCTGCCTCTAGGCCTAACGGCTGATAACGGGCCCCAATGCTTTACAAACAATATATCTATGTTCAATAGACACAATCACTTCACAGTATAGTCAAAAACACTGTACAATCACAATATTTCAATAATGGCTTCAGCCTCGGGTGAGAGGGAAAAAATGGCGGATTTAAAGGGACACCACACTCTCGCGCAACCTCACGGCTTGGCTGCTTGTCAGGTACTGATTTGCCTAGCCCCGGACACCCCCCCTACACCCCCGACAGTGTGGCCAATGTCTTGCCTCGGAAGAGATGCACATCGCTAGAACGCATCAAAATTTCACGCAAATCGGCCAAAAACTTTATTTTTGGTTAATTTTTTTTTGCTTTTTAACGCGATCTGAGACTGTGTGCGTGGGCACAACCCATCACATGTAACACAAATCGTGGTACCGTGCGCGAGAGGGTTAATCAACATCCCAAAGAATCAGATATACACGATGCAGATTAATCAACATTAATGTTTGATCTATGGACCACTCCCATTTAAGGGATATAATTTCATAATTTACCTGTGGGCATATGACATACCATGTTCATGTCCACTACACTAAATCTGGCCTACACCTGTGCTACAAACAAGACTCAGATACTGAAGCAGACATATTCACAACATTAGTGTTTGCAATATGTGCAGCACACTGTTTGTGACAATGTATGGAACCTATCTCGAACACATGTTCCAAGCAAGTGTGGCCAGGCCATAAAAGTTTCCTTACTCCTCTTGTGTCATTAATTATCACTTTAAATGTCATAACATAACAGAATTAGGCTTGGCTTAATTTCAGTAAATTTACTGGCTTTCATTTACAAAAATAAACGTACTGTACAAGCCCTTAAAATTATTCTCCAATTACGGTGTAATAATTTCAACACAGTTCATATCTGTGGGATTGAACTACTCGCTGCACCATGTGGTGTGGGACTGGTCACTGCGTCATGTGGTGTGGGATGAAGACCAGAATGATGAGGAAGGTTCTTGAAACTCCGAATAAAATATGGAAGTATAATTAGTGGACTATTACAGGCTGACAAACTAGACACACCAGGCCAGCGTGCGGCCTGGCGGGAGTCCCGGGCTGAACTGAGAGGCTGGACAGAGTCGCCAGACGTATGATTAATGGGACTTACATACTCGGTATGAAATACAAAGTAAATACAGACATGTGATATGGCATAAAGTAAATGAGGACCTTGTACATGGACAGACTATATAAAACGTGGTTACATAGCTCATGGAATCACATATCTCACACCTCCCTCCCCCCTATACGCTCGTAGTGCAATCTCGAGCGGACTTTGAACTCGTTTCAGCGAGTCGAGGAGAACGGCAAGGGACGGTGGGAGGATCAATTGACGGCCTTCTTTCCTGGCCTGAGCAAGGGAGCACAGGGGACTGGGGGAAGGGCCGTCACTAGGAGGGGGACACTGTGGGGTCATCACTGCGAAGGGGCACTGGGCGGAGGTGGCGTCTGTTTCTCCACCACAGACGACGCTGGGGAGGCGTACCCCATACTGTCGAGACCTGCCACAGGCCATGACGACCCCGACTTTGTCTCAGCGGTGTGATGTCGGGTCTGGGATCCAGACTTGGTGGCCGACAGTCAACCTGGGTAGGGGGCGGGCATGGTCGCCGTAACGACTTTTGGTCGGTCCGGGCTGCATCACGGCTGTCACTCACTTTTTGCTTTGGTCTGCCTTGTGCAGGAGAGCGTCTAGCAGGGGTAGGAGCTGGGGCAGGGCCGTGGCAGCAGTGTACGGGCAGGGCAGGGCAGCGGCAGCAGCGTACGGGCAGGGGCAGGGCAGCGGCAGCAGCGTACCGGCAGGGGCAGGGCAGCGGCAGCAGCGTACCGGCAGGGGCAGGGCAGCCGCAGCAGCGTACCGGCAGGGCAGGGCAGCAGCGTACCGGCAAGGACAGGGCAGCGGCGTACCGGCAAGGACAGGGCAACGGCGTACCGGCAGGGGCGGTGGGGCTGCCGGGTGCAGGGCTGGGGCGAGGTGGGCCGCTGGGTGCAGGGCTGGGGCCAGGCGGGCTGCTGGGTGCAGGGCTGGGGCCAGGCGGGCCGCTGTTAAGTCGTTGCTGGAGACTGGGGGTCCGCCATCGATCCTTAGGCGGAGATGTACCCCGACTTCTCGAAAGTAGCTGCCGGGCAGCAGAACAGGCAGACAGGCAGGTAGGCAGGCAGGCGGTTGGGAGGCAGGCCAAGGTACGTCGGCGGAGGGCGGCAAGGAACCCTGTGGAGATGTAAGTGCAGCTGGGCAGACAGGCAGCTGGGCAGGCAGGCGGCTGGGCAGACAGGCGGGCCAAGGTACGTCGGAGGAGGGCGGCAGGGAACCCTGTGGAGACGTAGGGCAAGAGGGCAGGCAGCCGGGCAGGCAGGCGGCTGGGCAGACAGGCGGGCCAAGGTACGTCGGCGGAGGGCGGCAAGGAACCCTGTGAGACGTAGGTGAGGAGATGACTGTAGGCTGGGTCTTGAGTGGCGGCGGTGCGGAGCTCCTGGAGAGTCCTGTCGCTGTCGTTGAGAGGCGCTACTGTCTGGTCATCTGGGGACGTGGCGGTGTGTGTGACCGGCGACTGGACATGTGCAGCTGTTGCTGCACAGTCCCCTTCATCATCAGGCGTGGGGTGGCTGACTGGGGCTCGGGAAGGGGCATCTGGTATACACAGTTCCTTCCCGGGAAGCCACACGACCGTGAAACTACGTCGGCGGAGGGCGGCAGGGAACCCTGTGGAGACGTAGGTGAGGAGACGATGGCATCTAGCGTGTAGTGGTTGAGGATCGGCACTAGAGGGCGGTAGTCCAATGCCGTAGAGACGGGAGGCATCTGTCTGGAGGACCGTAGGTAGGTCGGGTCAAAGGGTGCCAAGACTGGTGGTGAGAGTAGAGCATTCTTGACATGGCTGAACGCTTGATCGTGGTCCGGTGTCCATGTGAAGGAGCGCTTGGGGCTCATATGGGGGCGTAAGGCAGTAAGGGTGTCACAAGGCAGTAAGGGTGTCCCAAGGCAGTCAGGGTGACACAAGGCAGTAAGGGTGTCACAAGGCAGTCAGGGTGACACCGGGCAGTCAGGGTGACGCCGGGCAATAAGGGTGTCACAAGGCAGTCAGGGTGACACCGGGCAGTAAAGGTGTCACAAGGCAGTCAGGGTGACACCAGGCAGTCAGGGTGACACCGGGCAGTCAGGGTGACACCGGGCAATAAGGGTGTCACAAGGCAGTCAGGGTGACACCGGGCAGTAAGAGTGTCACAAGGCAGTCAGGGTGACACCGGGCAGTAAGGGTGTCACAAGGCAGTCAGGGTGACACCGGGCAGTCAGGGTGACACCAGGCAGTAAGGGTGACACCGGGCAGTAAGGGTGTCACAAGGCGAGTTGTGGCAGCGTGGTGGTGTGTGCGTTTATTTGCGGCAAGATGGCGGGTCAGTCGGGCATGGGAGGGTGTGGCCTCGCTCTACGCTTGTTGCTTGGGTGCCTTTGGTCTGCTCTGCCACGCCAGAAACACTAAAGACGCAAAGCACGGCACTGACACTGCACTGACAGACTAAAGCACTGTAATATCCACTGTGGTCATCCTGGGGCGGGGAGCCGGTGAGCTGAACCGGCTCGACTGCAGTCTTCCATTACGGAGTAACTCACTGCGCCATGTGGTGTGGTGAGCTACTCACTGCGCCATGTGGGATTGAACTACTCACTGCACCATGTGGTGTGGGACTGGTCACTGCGTCATGTGGTGTGGGACGAAGACCAGAATGATGAGGAAGGTTCTTGAAACTCCGAGTAAAATATGGAAGTATAATTAGTGGAGTATTACAGGCTGACAAACTAGACACACCAGGCCAGCGTGCGGCCTGGCGGGAGTCCCGGGCTGAACTGAGAGGCTGGACAGAGTCGCCAGACGTATGATTAATGGGACTTACATACTCGGTATGAAATACAAAGTAAATACAGACATGTGATATGGCATAAAGTAAATGAGGACCTTGTACATGGACAGACTATATAATACGTGGTTACATAGCTCATGGAATCACATATCTCACAATATCCATGTACTGGGGACTTTGTATTAGTATACCCTTGAAATGTAAATGAAAATTTATTCTCCTCCAAAATGAGATAATACGACCCTCTCTCTCTCTCTCTCTTTCAACAGGCCTCCTGATATATAGACTTCCTATTTACTCCTATGTACTCTCTCTGTCAAAAACACACACACACGCGGAAAAGAGAAGGAAGATGTGCCGCTCCGTATCAGGCCAAATCGCTCCACTAGGCCAGCTCGGCCACAAATGACCATACCTAATAAGTACCTTTACATGACTCAAGCTCTGTACTAGGTCCAACTAAATAGAGTTCTAATATAAAAGAGACAGTTTAAGTAAACGAGTTTGTTAGTGCATATTGTTTAGTGTGTGTGCGCACGCACACACCTGCTAAGTCACGAGTGATGAGGTCATCGGAAGGTTCCTGTGGTATGCAACCGGGGACCTTGGGCAGTTCACGCTGTGAGGCCGATGAGTGTGTTTTGCCTAGTCTGACACTGGTAGAAGAATGTAGTTCCGAAAAATGGCGTCATGTTCGACCAAGTGGCCTCAAAAACTTGAAAATGAATCTGCTTATGAGAGATGGAAAAAATACATCGACATTTGGTGCGAACTGACGGACTTAGCGAAAGAAAAACAAGCCTTAGCTATTCACCTGTCACTGTCTGGAAGAGCGAGGGTGCCGTCTTCGGAGATTGATGCGGATGTTCTGAAGCAGAAGGATGATGTTCACCCCCTGCTGAAAAAATTAAACTGTTTATTTCTCGTGGACAAAGGACGTCGACAGTTTGCATCGTTTTATGAGTTGTACAACTTCAGAGGCTTCCTGTTTGTATTTTTAGTTAGTTGTTTAAACAGGATGGGGCACTAACCCACCACCAGCCCTTTTAGTCACCTCTTACAACAAGCAGGGATACTGGGGGAGAATTCTTGAAAAACCCCATACCCCAAGGGGGCGAGAGGGAGGGGGAGGCCTAGGATGAGATGAAGGGATGCAGTGGAGAGGTATATGAGAGAGGGGGGTGTGAGTTGGGAGCATGGTAGTGAAATGGCAGGGGACAGAGTGACATGGAGGCGAATTGTTTGTGGCCACCCCATGCGGGATTGAGGCGTCTGGCAATAGA
>JAGKTI010031637.1:0-12087 GCA_018397915.1 Birgus latro
ATATATCTTGCTATCAGAGTACTATGATTTTCTTTTAGCCAAATTCCTTTCTCGCATCTATTCCGTTTATCTGCAACTGTTCGTTTTACTTCCATATACCTCTATTTTGTTGCTTTGTCAATAGGCGAAACATGCACACTTTTAGCGCTTCTAACCAGAGACTTTGTATAGTCTTACATCTTCTGAATCCATCTGCTGTCGTCGTGGCTGGGTGGTTAGGATTGCTCACTGTGAAGTTGCTGGTCAGATAATGTAAGGGTTTGTATCCTCATGTGGGTAGCTGGTGTCATTAAGCTCAAGTGGCCGTTCATCCCTTGTGAGCTGGTAGGTAAAATAAGTTCCCAATGTAACACCTCGAGCAATTACCGTGATACTTGGATGATGCAGTGGCCTTGTATCCCAGGGAAGTGAGTGAATAACTCGTTACAGGCTCCAAGATCTATATTACGGAGGTGAGCACCCTGGCTAAGCGCTTCATGGCGTCTGCCCCTGTCTTTGCATTTACCAGCCACTCCTAACTGACTGACTTTAACTGATCTGTCTTCTGCACACATATTCAACTGCCGGTGCTTTGATTATCAGTTTTCCTATTTTTATACTTTCCCTGAGTACCCTTCTCGGCCTTCTTCTATGCTACTTTCAGTTTCGCCTAACATACCACAGTCCTATGATCTAAGAGACCGCCAGCGCTGTCTCCTCTCGACTTTTATATCTATAACACGCTAATACATCTTTTTCACTGCTTTCGTAACCAATCTAACATCTATATTCATTACAGTCTCCCCTTTTCATGTACGATACTGATGCATTACTTTGAAAAATATAAATTAGCACAACTTCCTTCCTTGACACATGCCCTTTGGTCACTGTCAAACATTATTTGCCCCTGCGTACCAGATCGACCCTTTACATCACATGCATGACCTTTACCAACACTTTTAATCACATCACCCATTACAAACACTAATAAAAAGGGTCAAAAGTTAAAAGACAATGGTGTATACACACACACACACCTATTTTTTAACGGTTATGAATGTAGTACCAATGCAATTACTAAGACAGAAATTACCTGTAATCGTCCTGCATCCCATACCACAGCACACTCCTGGCAGAGATACAGAGACACATCATCCTTCCTTACATACTCTCGTAACTTACCTTCTCCACTTCGTTCTCACTTTCTTCAAGCCACCTCACTCTCATACACTCTAAGTGGCCTCAGTTACAGACACTTCTTATTATAATTTAGGGATGTGTTCCAAAACATTCGTTTTTTCCAAACAACCGGTACTGTGAATGATGCAAAATTGTCAGACCGCATTTTTTGGTAGAGTGTAACTTTTAGATGATGATGGTGATGATAATAACAATAATAATGATAATTATTATTATTATTATAACAATACTACTAAATATAAAACATTCATCGTCATCATCATCATCATCATCATCATCTTCATCATCCACGTATTAAACCATATCCCCCGTAAATGTGTGTGAGGTAGGATCCACGAATAAGGAAAGTATAAAAGCGCAAAGAGGCAGAGATAGCTATATTAAACCTCTTCAGTTCGAACAGCTTCTCCCAGCGTTAGAAGTTAATCCCAACTAACCTTCAGACTCAGATCCAAAAGGCTCTAACGTTTACAACTGTATGAAAAATTCATGTGATATTTTGGAACACAGTACAGTACAGACGTAGAATGAAGACAACTTGTACACCACAGAAAGGTAACTAACAGGGTTTGGATGACATTAAATTTGGAACACATCCTGTTCTGAAAGCAATTAAAAATAACTTACGTGGCTTATACGTCTCTGCACATGCGTTCTTTGTGTGAAGGCGTGGGTGAGGAAGCTTTTGTATCTGCAGCAGGTAGTACGGATTTGGTCCGTTGGGTGCAGCAGGTGGGAGCCATCCGACATTTATACTGTCTGTCCGTCTCTCAAACACACGCACCTCTGCCACCGATGACGGCTCTGCCAACACAGCCACAAACATCATTAGTTCCTTGGATCCGATGACAGAATTATTTTTTATTTATTTATTTATTTATTCATTTTTTCATTCTCCCAACTTCCAGATTTTTTATCCCCGCTTGGGAAAAACTTGTGATGTAAAGGAGTTAACGAAGGCAAAAACTAACGTCTGGTGATATTAAGAATACTATTAAAAGAACACCGTCACTGGTAGAAACCCCCCCCCCTTTGATTAACAAAATCATCTGATGATATGCAAACTACTCTATCTATTTGAAGAAATGCCCATATCACTGAAATTTTAATGGCACTCCTGTTATAATTTAAGTAGACTACATTCCTCTACTGCAGAGGAATACCTTTCTGGGGAAACACTAATGTAACTGGGCGTTTCTGTCGTCTGGTTATACAAATGTCTCTTAGTTCCCTACCTATCCTCCAAAATAGGATTGGTGGACTACAGGAGAAAGGCAACTTTAGCCTACTGTCCACTTAGTTAACATCCAGAGCAACCCGGATTTCATATTACCTGCATTTCATATTACCATGATCAGTAATGCTACAGAGAAGGCAGATCCGTTTTATCTTTGTCACAAGCTTCAGAAATTATCGTCAAAATACGGGATCTTATCTTCCCTTGCACGGTTTATTTTGGGAACATTCAGCCACAACAGTCAAAACCTTACCTTTGTACATGGTGACCACAGAATCCCATTGTCCACTAGATGAATTTTTTAGACATGAGAATTAAGGACTGTATATCTACTCACTCGCCCGCTCTGCTCGACTTGGCCCACCTTGTGGGTTTAGATGTAGCATTTCCCCTCTACCCCCTTACAGGTCTTGTTTCTGTGTTGTGTTAGTGTAATATCTTGTGTGTCCTAGCGCCACATAGAAGTGAGTGATCTGTGCAGTGTAAATAATGTATTTTCCCGGTGAGGCTTTGATGGTGAGGCTTGAAGCGTGGCTGGCAGTGCCACCCACTTTGGAGACCTGCCTATCTGTGTAGAGTTCGGTATATGTCAGCCTTGTGGACGAAGCACCCCTGTACATCACTGCTAGAGGAGGCCTGTTGGTGATGTTGCTCACTCCTGCCCATTTTCCATCTTGGGTGGGGTTTTTGTCTCCCCACGTGTTTGCCGTGTGTGGCATCCTGTAATGCTGGGAAACAGCATTCCTGATGGTTGAGCAATGTGCACCCTGAAGCTAGCAACACATCTCTTTGGTCCCCTATTCGGGCTAGATGGGCGGCCTGGTTGGACCCGACCAGGTGAATTGGCTGGTCATTTGTTGGCTAGGGTCAAGTGGGCACTGGGGGGCCAGGTGGTTCTGATCATCCTGGAGACACCCTTGTCCTGGTTTCTCATTGGTTACCTGCATATACTCCTTAGCTACTTATGGAATTGCCAGTGGTGTTATCCCTAGCATATGACCTCCCCTTGTTGGGTTCCATGGTGGATGGAGGGATCGGGGAGTGAAGTTGAAGTTTGATGTTCATGACTAATTCAAGTACGACTGTTGTTGACGAAGCTTCACCTGTCCCCAGTTATTCTTCTGATACTTCCTCCATTATTGCCACCCTGTACCTTACGAGACCCCTGTGAGCTGCCCTCCCTTGCCTCAGCTTCCAACTGGGACTGGAAGACGTTCACATCAGGTTGGTGCAGCTCTGGGGTTAGGCCCAGACAAAACGGTGTCTGCAACCTACACGAGATATCTAGTGCTGAAGCCTTCTGTTGGTAGGTAAATGCTAGATATGGGCATTTTTCATTTGCACCGTGGCATTGTTTCTGCTTGTGGCAGGGAACCTAAAATTTGTTCTCAGGGAGATGGAAGCATCCTTCCTGAGGTGTCCTCCCCAGAAGAGAGCTCCTGATTACTGGCTCTGACTGGAGCTGGAGTTACCTTTGTTCCACATGCAAAGTTTAACCAATGTAAGGGTGTCATATTTTTGCACGACCTCCTCCAATACTCAGAGGCACAGCTGTTGGAGGAATTGCTGTCCTCTGGTGTGGTGAAGGTTGAGTGCCTTCAAAAGAAAATAGATGGAATTTTGACCCCGACTCTGACCTCATTCCTGACATTTGACACATTAACGTTGCCTGCTTCTGTGAAACTTGCTTGGCTTTCTCTTTCTGTGAAGCCCTATGTTCCGACCCCAAAGAGACGTTTTCACTGTCAGGGGTGTGGGCATGCTAGCCGTTTTTGTTGCCATGTGCTAGCTGGTCTTCCAGGTGTATCTGTTTCTTGTGGTTGCTCCTCCCAAGCTGGTGACTGTCAGGGAACTGTTAAATGCTACCATTGTGGCAGTGCCCATGCTGCTGCCTCCCAACACTGTCCTGGTTATGACTTTAAGATTTTGTCCATTAGTACCCATGAGAAGGTTTCCTTTCCCGAGGCACTGGGGAGGGCCCAGACTTGGTTTTACCAGCCCACAGTTACTTACACGTCTGTCGTCTCTGGTGCTTCTGTACAGCGTCCTGCGTTTCAAAATCTGCCTTGATCTGTGTCAACTACTGCTTCCCTCTCCTGTGATTTGCAGGCTGACGTTGAAGAGGCTTCTGTTGGTTGTGGAGGCAAGTGGTAACCCACTTTCTTCAACTAATGTTACTGCCTCCACTTCAATGACAGAAAGTCGAAACCCTTCCGTGTAGGTGACAGACGTCCATGTCAATGTTTTCTTCGTGTCCTGCCATAAAAAAAAAAAAAAACGACGTCCCTCCTGTGCATGGCAAGCGGCGCTATGGCACCTCAGAATGCTCAGAGACTGAGACCCTACCACCTACTGCCTGTTGTGGAGCCCACTACTCATGCTGCTCAGGTCAGTAATGCACCTGCTCAGCTGCATGAGACCTTGCCCTCTCAGGATTCCAGTACTGTAGGGTGCGCTCTTGCTCATACTCCTTCTCATGGTGGCACTGCCTGCTCTGTTTCAGTTAAGGCAGCTTGCAGTCCCCCTGACAAGCCATCTCTTGCTCCATCACAGAAGAAGACTAGTGTACGGTCTTCTCCTTCCGCTAGGTTGTTTTCAGATGGTTGACACAATTTGCAACTTAATGGTACCAGGCAGTCCTATTCTAAGGGCCTTTCAAAGCATCAACCTAAATCTGGTTGCTTGCCTGGGTCAGAGGTGCCTCGCCCCTTATCCTCATTCTTCCTCTACTATGGGTACTGTCATTCAGTGGAATTGCCAGGGGTTGAGCGCTAGGTGGGAGGAACTGTGTCAGCTTATTGCCCAATATTCACCAGTACGCACGTGTATCCATGAGTCCGTGGTTGGTGAATCTGCTCCTTCTGGTCCTCCTGGTTACCGTGTGTTTTATTCTGATCCTCTTCCAGGCCTGGGGGTAATGTTATACTCCTCCGTCGTGATGTCCCATTCAGTAAGCTGAGTCTCACCACTCCTATGCAGAGTGTCGTTCTTCAGATTTTCCTTTGCCATCAATATAAGGTGTGTAGTCTTTATCGCTCTCCTAGCGCTTCTGTTGGGAGAGTAGATCTTGTTTGCCTTGTATGTGACCTTTCATCCTCCTTTCTTTTACTGGGTGATCTGAATGGTCATGACCCACTGTGGGATGCTATGCTGGCTTCTTTGGTGGCGGATGAGGAATTGGGGAGTGCTGAATTCAGGTGAAATGGCGTACTTTCATGGTCAGACCTGTGTTTTCTTGACCACTGATTTGTCTCTGTAGTCAGCTGCAGCTATTTTAGATTTTAATTGGGGTGTATTGCCAGATTTACGTGGCAGTGACCAATTCCCGATTATTTTAATTTTTGCTGAGTGTCAGCTACAATGTCGTCTCCCTCTGGCGCCTGGATAAGGCAAACTGGCCACTCTTCAGGGAGTTATGTTCCACTGACTGCAACGTGGATGATTTGGGTAGTACTGATGAGGCGGTGGCGTACGTAGCTAATGTAATGCACTCAGCAGTTCTTTCATCTATTACGAAGACTTCTGGTAGATTTCTTTAACGCCCAGGTACCTGTTGGACCCCTGAATGCACCTCTGCAGTGAGGGCCAAATGAGTCACCTTTTTTCAGCTTCGCCGCCGTCATGGGGACACTAAGTACTTTGTGGTTTTCGGAGGGTCACATCGCATATTGAAGGAGTCCAGACGTGCGTCATGGCGGGAGGATGTTTCCTCCTTTCACTGGAGGACTTCTCTCACCCAAGTGTGGAACCGGATCAAAAACATTTCTGGTAAATTTCCTGTCCCTTCCCCTCCTGTTTTATCCGATGCAGGTGGGACTTTGACTGATCCTTTTGCTGTTGCTGAAGCGTTTGTCAAGCATTTTGTTGTGTGTTTAAAAAGGACACTGACTTGCCTTCGGCATGCCACCATCGGTGCTTGGAATCACGAAATGTCATCTTCACATCTTCTGGGGGAGAGTCTTACCATTTCCCTTTTTCTGTTTTTGAGCTTCAGGTGGCTTTGTCACAGTGTCTTCATTTGTCTCCAGGCTTGGATGACATTCCCTATGTCTTTTTGCGACGTATGTCTGACAAGTCCCTATCCTTTTTGCTGGTGCTGTATAATATAATTTGGTGTACTGATTAGTTTCCGGTTTCTTGGGGTGTTGGTGTCATTATCCCCATCTCTATGCCAGGAAAGGATCGTCTGCATCCAACAAATTATCGTCCCATCTCTCTAATATTTTGCATTTGCAAAGTGCTGGAAAAGATGGTGAATGGTCGGCTCATGTGGTATTTGAAGAGGGGTAATTACTTGTCTCTGGCCCACTGTGGTTTTCGTAAACTGCAATCAAGCTCTGATGCCCTCCTCTCCCTGGAATCTTTTGCCTGTGAGACATTAATGACCAACGAGCACCAGGTCACTGTATTCTTTGATACTGAGAAGGCATATGACACTGCCTGGCATCACGGCATTTTACAGTCTTCATGATTTTGGTCTCCATTGTGGGCTGCCTGTTTTTATTCAGCAGTTTTTATCTAACTGCTTTTTAAGGGTCCGGGTAAGGGGAACGCTTTCTGTTGCCCATAAACTCGAGGATGGGGTCCTACAGGAGAGCATCCTCAGCATTACTCTCTTTGCTGTTGCCGTCAACAGTGTGATGGATGTGCTCCCCGATGGTGTCCGTGGCTCCCTGTATGTTGATGACCTTTCCATTTCAGTCATCGCATCTAGAATGTCTATGACTGAAAGAAAGTTGCAGCTGCCTCTTACTAGGATTTCTCTTTGGGCTGATACCCGTGGTTTTTACTTTTTATGTACTACGACTGTGGCTACGCATTTTTGTCGCATTCATAGGATTCACCTGGACCCCGACCTATATTTATATGGCCGTAGAGTTTCTTGTGTAGGGAAGACGCTGTTTCTGGGCCTTATTTTTGATAGGAGGATGACTTGGGTTCCTCACACGTTACATTAAAGCAGCATTAATTAGGGCAGTGTGTCTTTTGAGGGTCCTTATACATACCACTTCTTTTGAGAGTCCTTATACATACCTCTTGGGGTGCTGATTGCCAGAACCTCCTTCTCTTGCACAGATCTCTTATTGTTTCTAATCTTGATTATGGCTGTGAGGTCTACTGCAACAGATGCCCATCTTAGTATGCTAGATTCAGTGCATCGTGCTGGTATTCGTCTGACAACTGGGGCATTCAAATTGTCCCCAATTTTCAGTCTGTTGGTGGATGCTGATGTGCTCCCTTTGAGCTTGCACCGCCAGGCATTACTGGTATTCCTTCATTGTCTCTCAGACTCGGTATTTTGTGAGAAGTTCTCCCAGGATTCCAGCTCTTCTCTTTATGCCACTCGTCCAGGCTTGCCAAAACCCTTTGGCTACAGGGTTCAGTTTGTTATGTCTGCTTTATCTCTCTCATCCTTACTTGTCTGTCCCCAGAGTCCCAAGGGCAGGCCACTGGCTTTTTCCTGTGGTGACCTTCTGTGCATCTGTTTCAGGGAAGAAGAAATCCCTTCTCCCACAATTGTTGCTCTGTCAGTTTTTGAAACATGCATCTACCCATGACAGCTCCGTACCTTCCTATACAGATGGATCGAAGACTGATGCTGCAGTGGGCTTTGGAGTCGCCTTCCCTTCTTCCTATCGGAGTGGCAGTCTTCCTGGTATTGCTTCTGTCTTTACGGCAGAACTGACTGCGATTTTAGTTGCTCTGCAGTTCATTATTACTCTCCTCCAACCTACCTTTATGGTTTTTAGTGATTCCAGAAGTGCTGTTACCGCACTGGTGTCTTTTGATTCGCCCCATCCATTGTTTTTATCTATTTTAGAGTGGATTTTCCTACTGAAACGCCACGGGAATCGAGTGGGATTTTGTTCTGTTCCAGCCCATGTTGGGGTGATGAGGAATGAGTGTTCTGATTTGCTAGCCAAGGCAGCGACAGCTGGTCCTCCTGATGCCTTGGGATCCTTTCCGCTTCAGCATCGGCTTCGTGCTACAGATTTCCTCCCTGTGGTTAATTAGTGGTTTTGGCATTTTTGGCAAAAATGCCAGGATGCGGTGGGAGCCAACAAGTTACGTAGCATTTGTCCTATGGTGGGCTCCTTCAGTTGCCAGGATTTCTCTCGCCGTTGGGAGATGGACTCGTGCCGTCTACGTATTGGCAGCACCTGGTTTTCTCATGTTTTTTTAATGGAGGGGACTCCTGCTCCTTTCTATGAGGTTTGCTTGGTCCCCTTGATTGTTCTTCTTGTGCTGGTTGAGTGTCCCATTCTTGGGGATTGGCGCTGTCGATACATTCCTGGGCACAGGATGGGTGATGTATCTTTCCCTCTTTCTTCGGTGCTTGTCAGGGATGCCTGTTCTGTGGGAGTGGAGACCCTCTCCTTTGTACAAGCAGCTGAGCTTCTTTTTAAGATTTAGTGTTTTTAGTTCTGTTTTTCCGTTTTACGTTTTCTGTGTTTTCTTTTATATATAATTTTATTTTTTTTTATTTTGTTTTCGACCTTGTTTTAATCATCTGTCGGACGGCATGTGACCCTTGTAGTTGCGCCGCCATGTCTCTTTTATCTTAAATCAATCAATTCAAATTATGTATTTTACTTCCGTGAACATTGTTTGTTTCATGTTTGTTCGAGTTCTGAATGTTTGATTGATGGTATTAGGTGTGAATCTGATTTTATTTGTGCCCTCTTCTATGGCCAAGTGTTAAGTGTTTTGGATGATCCTCTTCACTGCTATAAATGTAAAAATAATTTATATCCTATATATGGTCCCTGGCGGTTTAGTGGATAATTAAGGCACCTCAATCGAATTGGGCCTGTCCAAGTTTATATCCAAGAGGGTTGGGGTTTATCGCTCATGTAATGCCACTCAAGGATGTGTGAGGCTGGTCATTCCCATCTCAGATGTCAGGACCAACTTGCTTAGCCCTGGGCTGCTACGCCACTCATGGGGAAACACAGCATTAGATGATGATGACGATGATGACAAATATTTGCTTACCCCCTGCGTCGCGTCAGAGGGCCTGAGGATGTACCTGAGAAAATCAAGGAAATTTGTCATTTGTTTTCATTTTTCTAGATTAATATTCATTTCAGTAATAATGAATTTTGATTCTGTTCTTTATTACTGCATTAGTGCTTGAGCATTATATAAAAATAAGCGATAAATTCGTGAACTAAGTGTTTATTTCAGTGTGTTTACAATTTTCGACACCAGGTGACCTTTTTTTTTTTTTTGCCAAACAGCTGTCATAAAATTCATATTTTTCTTTATAGTAAAAACTAATGCTTAGTAACAGTAAATTGCATTTTCATTTGCAAGCATCATTTAGTGCAATTTATGTGCAAATATCAAAATGCAGTATTTTGTATTGTGTTTGTTTTGCATCTCCATGTATTCTAGGTAAAGTCAGCTTTGTGTTTTTTCTAGTCTAGATATCAAACATTTTCCATTAATTGTCTATTCAGTATTATCTGTATTACACTGACTGTTTCAGGTACAGTATAAATCAATCATTATTCACTTACTTCTGTTCTAGTTGGTGGCATCATTTATCTTTTGTGTTGAGGTTCATTTTATCTACCCTTGCATTGCAGGAATTTTTCAGTTTTCAGTTGCTTTATACGAGATATCATTTTCATTTCCATTACATTCCGAGTATTGTTGTTGTTGTTATTATTACTTTTTATTATTATTATTACCTCCGCCAAGGAGGTTATGTTTTCACTCCTGTCTGTTTGTTGGTTGGTTGGTTGGTTGGTTTGTGAGCAAGATTACACAAAAATTACTGGACGGATTTCCACGAAACTTGGTAGAATCCTACAAATTTTGGTGCAAATCCCGATAAATGTTTGGACCCAGGGATTTTTTTATTTTTCACTTTAACCCTGAAAGCTTGGGCGTTTTACAACATTTTCGTAAATTGCTCAATGAATGTTGCATGGATCTTGATGAAAAAAAAAAAAATCAGGCATATTTAGGATGTTGGTATCTACGAATATGTACAGTTTGTCGTGGATCCATATAAAATTCTGGATCTAGCGGATTTAAATATGCTTTTATAGGGGGGGTAGTCATTTTCCAGCTGCATGATGGGCCTTGGCGGAGGCGGAGGTATGCGCTCTTCTGAGTGCCGTCCCAGTTATTATTATTATTACCTCTGCCAAGGAGGTTATGTTTTCACCCCTCTCCGTTTGTTTATTTGTTGGTTTGTGAGCAAGATTACACAAAAACTACTGGATGGATTTCCACGAAACTTGGTAGAAGAATGGGCTTTGGTCCAGAATATATTCCATTAAATTTTGGTGCGGATCCGGATAAAGGTGCAGATCCAGGGATTTTTTTTTTTTTTTTCACTTTCTTTAACATTGCGAGATAGGCCGTTTTTAGACATTTTCGTAAATTTTTCAGTGAATATTGCATGGATCTTGATAAAAAAAAAAAAAAAAAAAAAAAGCCATGCTTATTTAGGATGTTGGTATCTACGAATGTGTACAGTTTGGCGTGAATCCATATAAAATTTCGGATCTAGCGGATTTAAATCTGTTTTTATAGGGGGGTAGTCTTTTTCCAGCTGCATGTTGGGCCTTGGCGGAGGTATGCGCTCTATTGAGTGCCATTCTTGTTATTATTATTATTATTATTATTATTATTTCTTTCTTTCTTTCTTTCTCTAATGCATTTTTTTTCTTTTTGTCATTGCACTGCATGTATTAGCCAGATTTCTGTTCCTACATTTTAGAAATCAAATAACTTTTCATTTTTGCGGGTGAATTATTAATATTAAAAACACAATCTCTTCCAGGTACTAATAAATATTAGTTTTATATTAATTCTTTCAGATTTTAATCAAGTACTAGTAATAATCATTTAGTCTTTTCATGTTAGTCATCATTCATCTTGTGTATTATTTTTGTCTTGTCCATCCATTTCAGATAATAGGTAATTTTGTGAATCTTCATCCCAGAACTCAGCTAAATTCCTTTTCCTTTTAGGAAATCATATATTAATAACACTCCTTTACAAGAATTAATATCAGCAATATTTCTTTGTGTAATTGTTAGCACAATAATACTGTAATTTTACCCGTAGCTATGAAATAATTTTTGTAAAATTTTTTGTTCTGGTGCTGTAGTTAAATTAACTTGTTGGAACTTGCATGAAACCTCTTTCAGGTACTACTAAATGTTTTCTTTTTTTTCGCAAATGACTTCAGTACAGTAACTTCTTCATTTCAGAATGCCACTGAACAAAATGTGCATTACCCGGAAGCCTTTTCACTGATGGCAGTCTTATCTGCAAGATGTGCCAAACCAATCGCCAATTTTAGGAAAGCTGGCCATTTAAAAGATGGCTCTCAGACTGAATAACTATGTAAAAGCATTCTGTTTACACGGGGGTGTCGAGCTCGTTGACACCTAGAATGATTTCTTTGAACAGTAGGTTCTATTTTCACATGATGGTCTCCATTTAGACCCAGTTGGCTCTGTTAAACTTTGTTATATCTTGGATGACGCAGTACATTTTTTTTTTTCAAGAAAAGAATTAAAAATGTAATGACGCATATTGACGAGTGTGCGCAGACGTTGAAAATCTTTAACAGATTAATATAGGTAAGCAAATAATGCTTCTTCTTGCGAATGAGTGTAGTTTGCAAAATATATCCTAAATTACAG
>JAGKTI010031638.1:0-12086 GCA_018397915.1 Birgus latro
CTATAGGGAACAACCTCTCTTGTAGTGCAGAGGTTAGTGATCAATATTTCTAACCCTTCAGTTCTGAATTTGAGTTTCTGAATGTTGGCAGAAAGATATACGGCATATGGGAAGGAAAAACCTACAGTAATTACAAATGGAACAATAGAATCAACGTAACACCTTTGCGTGAGTTCTCCTCCGCAATCGACGGCGCACCTTTAGTAACGTGTCAGCTCAACAGATGGCGTTAGGGTCGACATCAAGCGTGTATTTCTAGCTTAAATTAAAATAGATTTATCACTCTCTAAATCACATGTTCTTAAGGCTGATCAAATGTGTAGGTCTTTATATTTTCAGGAGGGGGATTTGGTGACCTTCACCTGCCATCGCTCTGATATGAATTTTTAACACTAAACTTTATATGCGTCGAGAGAAAGGGTCCGTGAGTGGTGTTTCGGATCTGAATTCAAAGATGGCCGTTCAGAGCCAGACACATAACTGTCAGGTTATATCTCTCATCTATTTTGTTTATTCAGTGTCTTGAGCATTATCCAACTGGTACAATATAACGGAAAACGCAGGGTAATTAGTACTGACTCTAATACGGACCCTTGCACCATGAACTCGCCAAACTGTTGCTCAAGATAGCTAAAGCTCACTGTTTTGTGATTCAGTAGGGTGGTTTGGGGAGCCTACAAGGCAGGTCCACGTAAGCTAGCAGCCAGAAAAACGCTGTCCGTCGCAGGGAGAGTACCTTCACCTGATGGTAAGTCGATTTTTTAGTTTTTTATGTTTGTAAGTGTTGAGGTGGTACGGTGATGTATTTTTACATAAGTTAAATGTCGAGCGAGGTTGGAGAAGGGCAACTTGTTTTGATGTGAAACTCTGTAGTAGTTAGTTCTGTATTTTGGCTTGGTTTTTAAGCACTGTAAGTGAGGAGGGTTTTGATAACGGATTAAATTAAAGGTGAAGGTGATTCAATTTATACGGTTCAAGTACTTCAACTATTTCCATTATGCTGGTACTGTACTTAAAGAGAATACAAATATGGACAAGTGAGCATGGCACTCTACTGCCCTAGGTCTAAACTGGGCAGTGGACATATGGATAAAAGAGTGTTAGGCGTATTAAGAATGTTGCCTTCTATAATGCACGAGTTAGCTAATTACGAACTGCAGAGTGGTAGTTGCTCATTGACTTACTCGGAACACTGGCAAAGGAAAATTTGTATGCAGAAATAATGCAATAACTTTGCAACTGCAAGGATACTAGATACAGGGAAGGATAGACGGCACTGCTGTCACGATATAGCAGAAGCTACGGATTAATAGACTTAAAATTAAGCAGTTACAACCTTTACAGACTAGTAACTCTTTTTTTGGTGGAACACAGCCACTCCCTCATACACTGAATCGTGTTTGAAAACTGAAATTTGGGCTTTTTCATTGCTAGTCAGTCCCTCGATCAAACTTTAACTATGAAATGAGGTCTGTGATTGAGATTTTTGCTTTATTAGAACAAGGTGTGGTAATTTTGCCTTTATACACTTAAGCAGTACCCACTGGCTTTGACAAATGAAAGAATCTTTGGTTATGACTGTCATTGCAGTATTTCATGTTTAAATACTCTCCTTTTTATCTAATGAACCACGCGCTTCAGGAGGAGTATCTTCCATGGAATAGCCTACTTTTTTTTAGGGGGGGGGAGAGGGAGGAAGGAGGATGGGCAGAAATCAAAGAAAAGCTAGAATCTCTCAGCATCTGTAGTGATGTTAATCTTGCTTCCCACTGTATATTTAGCGCTACTTGTCAGTGTGTAGCTTGTATTTTTTATTAACAGGAATCTAGAGTAGATAGATACGATTAAATTTTCACTTAACAATTTGTATTTCGCAGGTGAGGCGACGGACACTGCTGTCTACACACTGCGTCTATACCAGCCGATAAGTATACTCCAACTTTCGGTGTCCATTTTCATTTGCACTTTTAATTTTGCTTAACTTACAATGTTTAGGCCCCTGTCTGCTTTAAGAGTGTTTGGTTGGTTGTTTTGCAGTAGTGTTTTGGTCAGGGTGTGGGAATAGGCTACGGTTTTATTAGAGGTTAAATACTAGGAAATAAATTTGAGACAGAAGGAATAAGGTAAGACAGGCTTAGAAATTAGGGTGTAAGATTGTGATGAGATACCTACTTCGGCTCTGATAGAAAATATACTTAGACTGCAGAAATGTTTGGTGGGAGACACGGTTAGAGCTTGAATAATTTTTCCCAAGTCTCAGGCTACACAAAACACATTTTGAGTGTATGTGATACAGCAGATATTATCCCTATGGAAATTCCATTGCTCGTGTTGCACCGTGACTGGCTAGTGCTAGGAAAATTACGCAGTAATGCATTGCGCCATTAACGTGCTGTATACCTACATAGGCTGAGGTTTACATTTTGTACACACTTGTACTGCTTCCAGCAGGTTTATTTAGACTTCTCAATGACTAGCTTCTTCCTGGACAAATGATTGTGCTGATCTCTTTCAACATAGGGAATTCGATACTGTTACGTCCTACATCTGCTTTGCTCTTGCTTTGTATCCATTCCTCGTAGTTTCCCCTGTATACATTTTAGGGCATCCACTGTACGGTATGCTGTGTTTTTTTTTCTTTCACTTCCTTTCACTTTTAACTCTTTCTTTTACATTCTAAGGATCCTGCGATCCAAAGGCCTGCTTTCATTAAGCAGATAACCGATGCTTTAAGTAGGAGACAGACACTTACCTTATATTGTTGTAGTTTTAACATTGACAATATATTTTTTTTTTACATACCATCTGCCTTCCGTGTAAGATTTAAAATGCTTACCGGATAGCATAGTCTCATAAAGGCGTCTTTTATGTATTTAATTTGTTCCTCTATGAAATCGTTACTGCAGATTTTATACGCCCTTAGAAAAAATTGTAACAACTCCAGACTTGGTCTTTTCGGTGTGCTGAGATAGTGCATAGTAATCTTTAATTGGATTTACAATACACAGTATTTAGCTCCGTCGTCTGTTCTCCATATAACCTTTGTTTTTTTCTCTTATGCAGAAGTCAAAATATTAGTGTCCTAAGGCACTGTTACTGACAGTGTCCATATTTGCACAAAGTTTCACCCTTACCTATGTTTCTTCTGCAGTAATCAGTCTCCCATATATTGGCAAGCCATCACGGGCATAAAGTACAGCTCATGGCTAAACAATTGTTGCCTGTATTCCTCTCCACTGGAAGTAAATGTTCCGACTTTGGTAGTAGTTCTTTGTAGTCAGTCTAATTGGCAGCTCCTCATCTTCGATGACGTCCACTGTTGGTCCTACTGCCGGCAAGGAAGAACAGTGGGCGCCAAAGATGAAGAGCTGCCATTACGTAGATCTGACTACATCGAAGTAATCACTTTAATTCGGAATATTTACTTCCAGTGGATAGTAACGTAGCAAACACTGTCTAGCCATGGGCTCGCCTCATTCTGTTGTCTTGGCTTGACTATACATGGAAACATTGCACATTGCATACTGACAACTGCAGGAGAATCCAAGGCAGGGGTGCAACTTGGTACAGTTATGTGGACGATGTGTTAGTGCCAAAGGACACCATTACTCTAAATAACACTAATATTAGCGTGAATGATGACTTCACAGTAGAAGTAAGAAAATCCCATTCTTAGGTCCTGTAACCCTGAAAACAGACGAGGGAGCTATTCTGCGTAATATACACCATCCAGGATGACTATCCACTATATCTAGCACACAAAAGGTCCAAGTTTGGAGTTAAAGGAGTTTTGGGAGGGGCTTACATTATTTGCAGTAATGAGTTTAAAACTTAAAAAAATATAAATTGCCAGTGATCAAACAGTCAATTCTAGGTATATATGACCGTGCACAAAGCTTCGGTTATCAGTAAGATCTTAGAGAAAGCAGACCTTTGGATCGTACCATACTCAGGACGTAAAACAAGTCAAAAGTGAAAGGAAATAAAAAATGGGTGCAATATACAGCACATGAGTGGATGGTCTAGAACGTACTCGAGGAAAGTTTCGCCTTATACACATCCCTGCCACATCAAACCTTTAAGCGTGAGGTGACCACAGTGAAGCAGCAGCCACTCTGAACTGGCTGGTAACACTGTGGGAGGGGAAGGGTTATTGTAGGAGGGAGGGTGGGGGAAGAGGGTGGTTGGAGGAGCTGAGGGTTCCTACCCCTTCCCCCTTCCAACCCCACTCCTCGCACCGTTACTAGATAAATGCTGTCTACTGCTTCGCTACCGCTCGACTCATTTCGAAGTGTTGAGCGAGTGTATAACTTGGAACTTTCCTAGAGTGAGTTTACATAAGGGAAGCTGGACCAGGAATTGACAAAAAGGTAGAACACAAAGTAGGTGTGCGGCATCAAGGGTATCTAATTTCTTCTTGATGCACTTAGATCAGCACAATCGTTTGTCCAAGTGAGAAGCTGCAATCAGTGAGAAAGGTCTGAATAAACAAAATGAGATAATGGAAGCAACTCTGGCTGAAAAATCCCTCCCTATGGGTAGTTACATCTTAGACACTATGTAGGAGAGCATTAATGGCGCAAATCAGAGGTGGGGTAGGACGACAGATTTTCCTAGAGGTAACAAGCCGGACTGCTGCACGAGGAAGGGTGGGGAGGAGGGAGGTAATTTCTGGGGGTATAAGGGTCTCTGCAGCAACACTTCAGACACTGAAGATGGATTCTGTGTTCCCTGAAACGTTATAGAACACAAGGAATTAAAGATCTAACCTGTATTTTTCCTCCTACCCAACATGCGGTAGGATGGATACGTTGTTGAAACTTTTGATAGGAAGCTAAAGTTAAAAGGAAGCTAAAGTTAGGAGGCAACTGTAGGTATCAGTAAGGATGGTGTAAGGAAAAAGCCATAGGTAGGAAACTATTTAGCTATAGGGAGACAGCCAGGGAGAGTAACAGATGGTAGAAAAATGGAGGGTACAATAACAAGCACTAGATGGTAGAAAATTATTCTTTAATATACTTTGATATAAGGTTCGAAAATTATCATCCCTGACAGTATAAGTATGCAGGTAAGATACTGTACAGGTGAACTTAATCAGCTGCCAAGCAGTCTCGGTGTTAGAGCTCAGGTTAAGGTATAAGATTAAATAAGGGAGTCGGCCAGCATCCTGACTGCAGGAAATTCGGTGCTATGTTGTTGGTAAGTTAAGGAGAAACTTGATTTTTAAGTCATGAATGCAAAGATTTGGGAAATATAGATGAAGGGAAATGCAGTGCATATAGTTAAGTACTGAAACAACAGTTGTGTGGGATAATAGTCAGCAGTGGTTAACAGGTAGCTCGTAATTCTTCGTTAGGTAACTAGCAATACTTCCGTGAGCAACTCTAGCAATATTTCTAAAATTATCTGGAATGTTCATGACAAGACTGAATGGAAAGAACAAAGCCTGGCCGGGTGAATCCGGCCAATTTAACTGCCCTGAAATCTTTGTATAGATTCTAAGTCTGGTCAGTGGACATCTGGAGACACATGTGAAGATTTTTGCTTACTAGCGAGGTATTATTTGACAAGGTGTATTAAGTCTGGCTTTGAGATGTATTAAGATACTTCCCTTATCAGTGAGGTATGATATTGCCACCTAGAATAAGACTTTTTTCCTTATTTTGCCAATGCTGCCGTTCATGTACACACACTTGATTTTTCTCAGGTAAGAAAACTGAGGTGGACGACAGGATGTGGGGCTGTATATGAACGTGGGTGATGGGTGTTCGGAGGAGAGCCTACTGCTTCTGGATAAGGTGAATTTTGTTCGTGGCGACTCTCTCGGGATGGAGTCTGGCTACAAGGAAACTCTATGCTGTGACAGGAGTACAAGCAGCTCATTTTACTGCTGCCATAACACTGCTGACCCAGACAAGGTAATCCTTAAGAAATCGTTAATCAAACTACATAATTTTAACCAAACACAGAACTGTTTAGTCTTTATAGCCTCTGCAGACCTAAGCTGCTGAATACACACTTTGCATTTTCTTTAGGCTAAGGTTGATATTTGAGATGCAAATCGGGTCTACATCTTGATAACTTATTCACCTCATAACTTCCATTGTCCTTGGAAAGACACAAAAAGTTCAGCATGTTTAAGTTACTGTATATGTATAATGCTTATTTACGCTACATCAAGACTTGTCAGCTTGGAGAGACTTTGGGTGATGGGGTTCATGGATTTTTTTTGTTAGTAGGTTATTTAATTTTTCTAAGCACTTAAAAATAATCTAGCGGTTGAGATAATGTAGAATAGAACTGGCAATTAATGATAGGTATAGTTAAGTTTAGCCTTAGCCCTTTGTCATTTAATTTCATTCTCGCTATTTTGTCGTTACTGAAGCGAGGAAAGATCATTGTAAGATTGCCTGCAATTCTATGTATTACAGAATGACACCGCTGGAAGGTCGAGAACGGAGGATGGGCTGTTGGCTGACAGATTTGCTACCTATCTAACTTCTTCCCACCTGTTGTCAGAGAAGTCCCACATGACTGCCTTCTACTCAACGGTTTCTTGTGCACATCTACCTGTTTTGTCTTCTGCTCTACTGTTTCCTGTGCACAAGACCCCAGCTGCCCGTATATTTTCTGCTCGACTATTTCTTGTGCATCAGGAGCCCCAGCTGCTTGTATATGCGTTATACTGGACTGTTCCTTGTGCACCATAGGGCCCAGGTGCGTGTACTGTGAGTGGAAGACACTCTTGTACTGCACGCGAATCTTCTACGACACAAATGCTGTAGGTTACGCGAGTCTGAAATCTCTTAAGTATTATATTAACTTTCGATTTACTGTGAAAAGTAGAGTCTCGGAACTCTTAAGAAGTAGGTTGTGGAAAAAAAAAAAGCCATATCTAATGAGTAGAGAAATCTTAAAGAACAGTTTAGTTCGTAGTGACAGTGGTTTGTCTGCGTCATTCCATAGTTTCTCTGTAGTACCTTAACTGTCTTGTGCTGAAACTTTTAAAATCGATAAGTTTTGTTAAGGTATAATAGAAAAGTAGTCATGGAATTTTTGGTGTTTGCTAAATCTCAAATCGGCTATACTGTATATCCATCACTTTCAACCCGTAAATTTAAAATCTGTTATTGTTGCCACCAGGCGAATTTTATCAGATCGGATTTCACTGAAGGAGTTAAATACAGTATACTATAACACTCGGTAAATAGTTGCCCATTGTTAACATGCGATATAGGTTAATAAATTAGTTTTATTTTTGTCAGTAATTACGGTAAGAATATAATTGCTGTAATATGGTACTGTCTTCCATGATCTTGATAGCCCGGTAGAATGACACTAAAATTTACCCTTAAACGAAGAACTAATAACTAACCTGTTTAACCTAACTCGAGCTAACCTAACATATTGAACCTAACACAAACTAACCTATTACTAAGCGTGGAGACACTGGGCTGTCACGTCCCAAACTGTGCACAGTACTTTTCGCGGTTTTCCATATATACTGGTTTACCGAAAATTGAATGGAGAGGTGGATAATATTGCGCAATACTATGGGAAACTTACTATGGGCAACGTTTAGCTTTCATTTATTGTAAAGTTTTCGTCTGGTAACGGCAAGAATAAAATGTAACTTGTGCTGAAAGCATTCTCTGCTTAACTTTGACTAAAATTGTAATCTCCCTCTTGAATGAGATCTTCAGCAATAGATCAACATGAATAGGATTTTAGTGTTGTGTGATTGCAGAGCCGTAGTGTTAAATATCACTGAGTGAGCTATATGAAATGAGTGAAAAGGATGAAAATTTGACAAAATTGAAAAAAAAAATATGAATCGCCCAGTCACCCACCCATATACAGTCTTTATACATTTTAACTACTACTTGAATAGCCTGTATGTGGAAAAATTAAATTAGTGTTCTTTAATGTTGTATTTAATAATGAAATAGAACTAGGACATGTATTGTTAATAAATATCCGAATTCTTTACTTATGTACGTAATTAACCTTGGTCTTCCCCTAAAAACTGGGCATTTGTTATTACGCCGAAATCATGGATATTGTCACGAGAGCACTGGCAACCAATCTACAAAGTTTGGTTAAAGTGGATGAAATTTTTAGGCACTGAAAGCACTATTCTCACGCCCGGAACTATTTCCACGGGGGCCGTTGAATAGTCAGATATTAACCAAATATGGTGGTGTGAAGACGCCCCATAACAAAAATTAGTCTTTCACAACATCTTGATCAACTTCACATGACCATCTCTGACCTTACCCCCAAACTTGGACGTTTTTAGGTATTTGTGTTAGTCTCGTACATGGCCATGAGGGCTCTGTCAAACCATCCGTAAAGTTTTGTTAATATCGAAGAAAAAGTGTTTTTGGCACGGCCGGAACAATTCTCACTGAGGCTGCCACACTAGTTTCGGCCTTGATATAACTGATTTTAACCAAATATCGTGGGTGACAAGGTACAACCTATGAAAAACCAAAGATTTTCCAGATCAATATTTAAATAGATTTAGTTGTACAGCCATCCCCATCAATAGTCATCTATGATCAATGAATGGGGACAAAACCTTGTATCATGTAATGATTGTAAAACAAAATATATATAATTAATATAATACCTTCAGTGCTACTAATATTCCCATCTCCAAAAGTAATGAAATTCTGTGTCTAGTTTAACAATGCCCTCAGCTGAACCTTTCATGTCAGATCCCTTACTAAAACCGCCTCAAAGAAACTTGGATTATTGTACAGAGTCCGTAACTTCTTCACTGACGACAGATTGCTATAATTTAAGTCAAGTGTGCTCTCCTCTTGAATACTGCTCAACCTTGTGGAATGGATGTGGAGAGGTTGCGTTTAAACTATACAAAATTCAGAACAAAGCTGTTGGAATTACTAAAAACTCTATTATAAATAACCTCCCCTACAAGTAAGGAGGAATGTTGCCTCCCTTGCATTATTTTACATTTTTATGGAAAATGCTCAGTTGCCTCAGTTGTGCCACCTTTCCATGCCTTCCCTCGTGCTACACGGGCTTCTGGCAGCGCTCATGACTGGAATGTCACAAAACCATATTGCAGAACTTTTTTTTAATTCATTAGTTTTTCCTTACTATGTCCTGTTATTAGAAAAATAAATAAAGCATTATCAACTTTGACGTTACCTTAGAACCTGACAGTTTCAGGTACAGCTTTTATTGTCGACCCGGAACCCCTAATATAGTAGGGTTGTACCAGGCATACCCCTGCTGCCAATGTAACATTTAGTTTACATCAGCCCTCACTGAGAGCATCCCTTCATCACATTATTACCCCGCCCCCAGTTGCTTACTGACTTACTTGGTGACTCATACGTTTTCTGTTTCTATTATTGCTTTTCTTTCTGCTCTGCGTATTTTGCATCTATTTTGATTGTCCGTCCTTCTCTGCTACCTTAGTGCCACATAGCCTCTAGGCTTGGTGCTAACTTTTCTCATTAATCATTCATTCATTCACTGAGAGCAGTGTTTATATCGTATCGGACAGAGAGTTATGAGTTTTTCTGAGTCGTATGAACGAATTTCCGATTATTAATAAAATAGGTTTGTTTTTTCCTACAACAGCATCTTCTTCCAAGAGGGTAAAGAACTTACAATTATGAACAGGCGTACAAGATTTTATGATTTTTCCGCATGCTCAGGAGGCTGTCTTTAAACAGACCATAATATACCTGGCTCGTTGGAAATTTTACCGACCTTCCTGGCCACGTTTCACTTGCTCTTACTGTCTATGTTTAATATCTTTCTCCTGGTGTTCTGGAGCCCATCACTACTAAAGGATTCTATACCCTCACTAATGTCCCGTGGAAAAACCTGCGGACATTGGTTTCAGTTACTCGCTACCGCCAATGACTGACATAGCTGAGCACATGTTTTAATCTTCCCGCATGTTCACGATGGAAAAAAAAAAGTACTAACAGCTTCAAAGGGAAACTATCTATTCTATCTATTGCCACACGCCATAATCCAGTAAGGGGTGGCCATTTTATTTGGGTTATTTGTTTTACAGGGAGGGGCACTAACCCTCCACCAACCCACTTGTTGACACGTAGGGAGCACGTGTGGTTAGGTTTTATTGTTACCACACAGCGTTGTAAATGGTTTCTTGGCTCTCATGAAACCATTTGGCTTGTCACTCAATGTAAAACCACCTGTAAAAAAAGAAAAGCAATAAGAGTGACAGGAAAGATGGGAGAAAAAGGAAGAGAAGAGGGCAGACACATAAAAAGAATGGTAAAGGCTAAGGATGTAGCAAACAGCACTAGATTGAGTGGGTAAATTCAGCTCAAGAGAAATTCTACGGCCGCCGCAACCCAAGTTTCACTTACTCTTGCTGCCCGATTTTATAGTAGTTACTCCGTCACTTCGATGATGATTTTAACCTTTATGCCTATAGATGAGTTGACTCACTTCTTTGTTTCTAGCATTTTTATTATTATTATTCTTTGTCTCATGTTACAGATCACCATTCAAGATGGAGGGATGGTAATTTTAGAAGTTAAAGTGGAGTCTCGAAATATATCAGCTAGAGTGAGATGAAATTGAATACTTTAGTGTAATTTATTTGGAAGCGACTGAAACGTTGTGAGTAAATCGAACAGCAGAGTTATGAAAAGTAATTTAGAAAATAGAAATTAAAAAAAATATCATTGTGGTCGGCGATTTATGATATATTAAAGTAGGATTAGATAGTTCAGTGGATAGGGGAGTAATCAAGAGGCGCGTGGGGGTGAAGAGGAGGGTGGGGTGAGAGGGGTGGGTGGGTTGGTGATTGGGGACTTCAGAGACGAGAGGACGGAAGGGTAGTAGAGGGGACATGGGAAGGGGATGAGGGGAGGGAAAGGAACGGGATTGAGGGATATACAGGGGGGAAATGGGGGGAAGAGAGGGGATGTGGTTCGAGGGAATGAACATGAGTACGGGAATGGGAGAGGAAGCGAAAGAAACTGGCAGGAAGGTATGGGGTGTTGGATGAAGGGAAGGAGGAAGGTAATACTGTAAAAGAGGAGAATAGGATTACTGGGTGGGAGTTTGGGTGGGGGTGGATGTGGGATTTAAGCATTTGCCCCACAAGTTCATGGCCAGGAGGGGGATTGCAGAGAGCGAGTTGCATAGGTCCATAATTAGCAAAAGGAGAATTAGTGCAGGAAATTCGTATTATTATTAAAGATTTGCAATTTACGTTATCAAGAAAGCAAATTCTTGTACAAACCATAATTTCATACTGACTACCTAAAGAAGAATAGAGGCCGAGATTTTGATGTACTGTAATAAGAAATTGTATATGTCTGTCTATCCATCTATAGCTACCTATCTATGTATAAACATAAACATACTGTACTCTGTTTGGTGTGTCTCCTTAAGTGGAAAACTATGATCGCATTTGCTTAGTCATGTCCGAAGTTCGTTGTTGGTGGCTGGAGGGAGTGAGACATGGGTGGCCGTGTTTATTGACTTTCCCAGAACTGATGCATGTTAACAGAGTTGTCACATTTTGTTTTGTTGCCCGATGTATTAGTACTTAAGCACATAAAATCAATGCAGAATCACTACGAAACCAAAAATAATAATACATGTGAAACGTTAACAGTTTAACAGTATACTGTGTATGATATTTATTTTCAGTTGCTTTTTTTAATGCTCTTTGGACCATACTTCGCCCCATCTTCAGGTGGGAAAAGAGGGGTCGAGACACTGATTGTGATGATGGTGGTGGTGATGGTTGTAATGACAGTTAAAGTTGCAATCACTTTAGCTATTGTGTCCTGAACGGCGATAGATATTCTTTTATTAAGTCCTTATCAGCGTGTTATCGGGGTTGCAAAAATATGTGAGTTTTCAATCGCTATCCCCGATGGATTTGCCAGAATCATTGCAAGGTACAGGCTCGGCACACGTCACAGTTTTCCTGCTAAATGTATAACTGCCAAATCACTCACACCCACACCCACACCCACACCCACACCCACACCCACACCCACACCCACACCCACACACACACACACACACACACACACACACACTCTCACACACAC
>JAGKTI010031639.1:0-12086 GCA_018397915.1 Birgus latro
CCCTCTGGTAGGATCTTCATGGCGTAGACCAACTTGCCTACTGCAGTCGTCCTCTCATGTTCTTATTTTCTTCCTACCCCTCTCTATCTACTTCCCTCCCCACCTTAGTTTATCTCCTTTTCATCCTTCACTCTCCTTTTTATTATTATCTTCGGCTGCCTTTCCTTGCTTCCCTTTATCTCCTCCGTCCCTCTCTCTCTTCTCTGCTTCCTTCGCCTTGTTTTCCCTTCCCTCCAACTCTCCACTTTTTTCTGACTCTTGTTCTTTCTTCCTTCCATCGTTCTATTCACTTTTCCTTTCAGTCATTACTTATCTTGAACAATCTTTTTTCCTTTGTTTCTGCTTCTCATATTTTCTCACCTTCTACCATTTAATTTTCCCCTCTTTCCTATTTGTTTCGCTTTCTTTTCAGTTTCTTATAGCATTACCTCTCTCTTTCTCTATTGCAGGCTCTCTTCTTCTCCCTAAAAGCTCAAAGCACTATTTTCATTCAGCCACTCGCCCCATCTTACGGGTAATCCTTCTTTCCCGTCTAACATCTATGCATCCTCCTCTTCTCTTTATTTCTTCCACTTCACTTTTGTCACATCCTCAAGCCCCCTTTTCATTCAGCCCCTTCTCCTTATAACTTCCATTACCTTCCGCCGCCCACCCCAGTTCAGAGTATCCTCAGTCCCATCATGTTTTTTCAACCTCAGTCCAGTTCCTCAGTTTCATCTCGATCTCACTTTATAATGCAGTCCTTAACCTTACTTACATTTTCCATTCATTCTCTTCCTCTCACCCAGCTCATAATCATTCACAACCGTACCCAGTCCCAGGATCATTCATCATCCACTACACAATTCCCCAATGTCACCTCTGTCTCATTTTGCACACACTGTCCCAACCTTACCTGCACTCTTCAATTGCCTCCTTCGTTCAGCTCCCTACCCACAAACCACCCCAACCACCAAACATCTATTAACCTCAAACAATTCGCCAACCATATCGTGGTCTCTGATTTTCTCACTCAGCTTTCCAACTTGATCTCTATTTTTCAGTTCCCTTTTTCATTCAGTCCTCTCCCCCAAACCACCGCTACCCCAATTACCTTAAGTTTCACGATCATTCAGACCCTCAACACAGTTCACCCTTCACCCCAGTTTCTAATTTCTACCCTGTTCAGCAATCTTACCTAGATTATTTCACACTATTCGCCATTGCGCTCCCTGAACCCCATTTCTCACTCTCCACCACTTTGACCTCAATTCTCACTTCAACCTTGTCCTTCACTCTCCGCTCTGTACCTCATTTCTTTTCCATCACCCTGTCCCTCAGTCCCCACTCCACCACCCCTCAAATCCTGTTCCCACTTAACCGTCTGTCTCATCTCTCAAATCCTCCACCTCCTAGCATCCCTCAGCAATTATCTGCCACTCCAGTCTACAGTCTCGACAGTAATCTTCAACACCTCCACTACTGTTTTCCAACTTTCAATTTTATGTCAATCATCTGCCCAGCCATCCTACAACCCGTTTCCATTCTCATTATTTCTGTTATCCTTACCGTAATCTACATATATAAAGGAGCCGCTTTGTTTATTTGTTTGTCTTTCAGTCACGTCCAAACCAAGGGCCAAAACACCCAGACCCTTATATATTCTGAATCAGGGTGACCTATGGATGGTTTTAGGGGGGTCAAAATTCCATGGATGGCTTTAGGGTGGTCAAAATTCAGATCTGAGTCATTTGAGGTCATCGGTAGAGTGTTCGAATTTTTTAGCCCGGGCAATGCCGGGTACCCCTGAAGCCCAATTTTTAGCATAGAGACTCACATGACCACCAGTTCGTACATCGGCTATGTGAGGTTGACCTTCGAGGTCATTTGAGGTCACCGGTCGGTCATTTGAGGTCACCGGTCGATCATTTGAGGTCACCGGTAATTGTAAACAAGTGCTCACAAATACTGCGGGTTAGTCTGCGAAAGCTGAAATGGAAAGTTCCTGGACCTCTTGTAATCCCTCTTCAAAAGCAAAAGAGGTACATGCTCTTTCTGGAGCAGAGAGAAAGACTGAACTAGAACAAATAGGACTAAAGTGCTCGCCTTTTTAGCCCGGGCAACGCCGGGTACCCCTGCTAGTCTTTTATATTCCTCTACCGCGTCTCACCTCAGTCTGTCATCGTTCATCATCAATCCTCAGCCCCCACCTGTATCAATCAACTCTTTATCTTTCAGCTCTACCATCATTATCATCTTTCAAGCTACCTCCCTTCATTTCTCAACCAGATCATCGTCTCTAAACCCATCTTTCATTTATCAGTCTCTCCTTCTCCTCATATAGCAAACCCCACCTTTATCTCTCAACTCCCACCGTCATCTCTTAGCCCCTTAATCCCAATCAAACCCGTCTCACCCCCACCCCCCAGGGAGAGAGAGAGAGAGAGAGAGAGAGAGAGAGAGAGAGAGAGAGAGAGAGAGAGAGAGAGAGAGAGAGAGAGAGAGAGAGAGAGAGAAGGGGGGGAAAATGCAGTGCAGATTGAAAGTTGCCCATGTTCCCTCTATTATAAAAAGAAATGGAAGTAATTACTGAGACGAGAGATAATGATAACCATGTCTAACTCGTCCCTAATAATCTGGGGGGAAAAAAAAAGCTAAACATGTGGATAATTCTTAAAACAGAAAGTGCAGCAGACAAGATGGAAGAACGCCCATGCTTCTGCCATCATTTAGAGAAAATGTGAGTAATTACTGAAACGAGAATTGATGCGAACCACATCTAACTGCTGAAACATATATACATATATATAATATACACGAGAAGTGGTCTAAACGATTCCTTAGTGCATGCTGTTATACAGTATGTAGAAAATGACATTCACTAAGCAGAGTATAAAGATAACCACTTTTATCAAATCTTGAAACTGAAATAAGAAATGGATAAATTTCACTAAAGCAAGAAGAGTAGGAAGAAAATATGAAATGAAAAACTAGCATCATGCGGTCATATAAGGAAAATGGTTGTAGTTACTGAAAACAGAATTGACACTCATCACTTCTAGCTGCTCGCCTGTAAGGAAAGTAAGGAATACATAAATGAAGATGATCGAAGTAGAACAAAAACGGCAAAGTAAAAAAGAAAAAGAAAAAAAAGCGGAAACGCTGGATGAAAAACTCCTTTGTTCGTGCTGTCATATAAAGAAAATGGTGGCAATTATTGAGAAGAGAATTAATGATAACCACGTGTACCTGCCCGCCTCCTCACCTGTAATTTATTTTCCCCCGCCACTCGTGACAGGGGCTGTGTGTTTCCCCTCACAATGGGGATTGGGGATAGAAGCTGGGAAAGACTGGGTGATTTCGTAGGTCTGGGAATGAAGGTGGGGGAAAATGATGTGGGAAGGTGATTTGTAATGGGAGAAATGGAGCAGTGTAATGTTTTAGGGAAAAAATGAAGGAAAATTGAGGAAGGGGAGGGATTTTTGGTGGGGGAAGTAGGAAATGGGGAAACTGGGAGTGATATATGATATTTGGGAGACATATAGTGATGAGAAGAGGTTGGTGATGGGAAGAATAGGGTGGTGGGAGAGATGGGGAAAGACTAAGCTATGAGGAATATAGGGTTTGTATGCTTCCCCTCACGATGGGAAAAAGGGAAAACGGAGTGGTTGTATAAGATGTTGGGGGAGAAGCTGGGGAAAATGGAAGGACAAGAGAGATTGGTGGTGGAGGGTTTGTTATGGAGCAAAATAATGTGAGAGGAAGGATTTGCAGTGGGGGATTTAATGGGGAAGCTGGAGCAAGATGGGGTGGTTGTGTGAAGATCTGGGGAGAAGGTTGGAAAATGAAATGAGAAAAGGTATTTTTGATTTATGATGTAAGAGGTAGCATATTAATGGGACTGGTGTGTTGATGGGAGGAGGTTTAATAGTGGAATGAAGAGGATAGTTGGGTATGCTAGGCAAGATTGAGCTGTGAGAATGAAAGGGTGATGGGGACGATGAAGTAATGAAGGAGAATTGGATGGGATGTAAAGCAAGAAAGACTGAATGATGGGAAGATGAGGATGACAGGGAAATGGGGTGTAAATTGGAAATAATATTGTGTCGTACGAAGGGATGGGATGGTGACAGGTAAGTAATGATTTGGGGCTTGTGGTGGGGCAAATGAAGTGATGGGGATGGGTTTCTGTTGAAAGTCTGGTAAGGTTGAGATGTTGGCGAGTAAAGTGATGGGGTGGGGTTTGACACAGGGAAGATAGGGTGATGGGGATAGGTTTGTGTTAGGGGTTTGGGGAGGAAAGTTGGAGTAATGGGGGAGGTTTCTGGTATGGGGAAGCTGTGGTTTCTGGGAAAGATAGGATGCGATAGGGAATGGTTCGGGTAAGAATCAAGAATAAGGACTGAATGGATAGTGGAGAAAATGATCTAAGAGTATGAGTACAATGTTAGATTATTTTACTTGCGATGCAAGAAGTCAAGAAAATGAGTGCAACACGAGTTTATATTGTTCTCGGCGTTGGAGAAAAAATTGAACTAAACACTCACTGCACTCAAACTATTAATTCCACCGCACCTATTTGCACAGGATGTACTGTCATATCCTCTTCCCCCCAGCCACAATTCCTGCTCATCCCATCACGTTCTATGTCCTTCACGCCATTATCATGACCTATTAACACTTTTACTCCTGGATGACATTTTGAAATATACATTCACTCCACTCAGTCCACTAATCCTGCCACACCAATTTTCACAATATACGTTTTTCTGTTCCAACCCCAACGTCCACCAAATTTTCAGCTCATACTGTCCACTCCATTGCCCACCACACCCACTTCTTTACCACCATTGATGGTCTTGTAGGCGACCAAGGCCATACGGTCGAGTAACACACTTGTTTTGAAGTGAAGCCATGGTGGGTTAGCTGACGAACTTACTGGGGATAAAAGGTAGTGGCTGAAATAGGTGACTGTGAAAGTAAATAGAAGAGATCTCTTCAATGCAAGGGTGTCATTTTTGTCTGTTTATTATATCACCAGCCGACTTTACTCACCTTACAGTAGTTAAGCTTCTCATACTGATAGGTTATAATCAGTCTCCAACAACCCTTTTGGTATAGCATCCTTTTGTAGCTGTCTCAGAACGTGCATTTTTTTTTTTTTTGGGGGGGGGGTAATTCAGGTGTATGCGCTAGCACTCGGCCACATCACGTAGTTGACGTATAATAGAAAAGAAGAGAAACGCTCACAACTTTTTTTTATTTACAAATCATAAATCGCAGTATACTTACAATGTTAATTAAACTATTTTTTAGTCATTATTTTAAAAAAATCAGCTACACTCTGTAGTCCTGGAGGTGTATGATTCTTGAGGTATTCTATAATTTCCTGTAATTTTTCCTTAGTCAAAGAAGCCAAGATGCCCAATATATTATTAATTTGTCTGGCTTCCTCATTTGTACTGTATAATTGCAAAATGCCTAGTTTTTGAATAATTCTCGATGTGCTCTGGCAAAAAAGCATCCCAGCACCGAGGAAACACTTCATGACTGTTAACACAAAGTTTCTGATGATGATTCTGGTGTCTGGGAATAACCACAACTCTGATTTGTTCAGTCACTTAATGCAGTTTCTGGAAGAGGTGAGATTTTTACCGGGCAGAAAGACTTGCATACAAGATACTGCTTTGTCTCCAAAAAGGGCATGTATTACATAGAGCTGTTCGATGATACTTGAACTCACGGTAAATTTACCATCCAGGCACCGAGTATGACAATGACAGCCTGAATATTGGTGGCTGAAAAAAAAAAAACAGTAAATAATGTAGCAGCGCAGAGTAATATAACAGTCCAGTAATAATGTAGCATCCAGTATGTTGTGAGCTTTTGTCGATTTTTTTTTTTTTTTTTTTTTACCATGTGAGCAAGTTTCTTGTGAGCATATTTCTTTTGAGCATTTGTCTTGTGGGCAAATTTCGGCTCACCGGGCAATGAGGAATATGAATGGTGGTGGGGCTTGACTGAGCACAAGGCTTTAGAAAGGGGTGTGTGTGTTGTGAGTAAGGGAGTGATGAGGAGTGGGGTGTGGTAAGGGGGAAAAAGTGTGTGTGATTCAAGTTGACCCATTTAATCAGAAGGCGCATACTGTATTTCTTCTTCCTACCCCCAGACCATTTAACTTAGATTAGGAGGGAGCTTTCTAACTATTGGGGTTAGATCTAGGCTTAATTAACCCTCTCACTAAAAAAAAAAAAAATCATTCGAAGTTAAATCATCTGGAGACTGCANTTTTTTTTTTTTACCATGTGAGCAAGTTTCTTGTGAGCATATTTCTTTTGAGCATTTGTCTTGTGGGCAAATTTCGGCTCACCGGGCAATGAGGAATATGAATGGTGGTGGGGCTTGACTGAGCACAAGGCTTTAGAAAGGGGTGTGTGTGTTGTGAGTAAGGGAGTGATGAGGAGTGGGGTGTGGTAAGGGGGAAAAAGTGTGTGTGATTCAAGTTGACCCATTTAATCAGAAGGCGCATACTGTATTTCTTCTTCCTACCCCCAGACCATTTAACTTAGATTAGGAGGGAGCTTTCTAACTATTGGGGTTAGATCTAGGCTTAATTAACCCTCTCACTAAAAAAAAAAAAAAAATCATTCGAAGTTAAATCATCTGGAGACTGCAAGAATAAAACTTTTTAAAAGTAATTGGATTGAAGGAGTTAAGGAAGAACTGGGCTGCTTAGGGAGGGTAGGGTGTATGAGGGGATGTGAGGTTAGAGAGAAAGAGTGAGGAGCGATGAGACAGGGAAAAGGAGGAGGATACAGGGTTGCAGAAGGGATGGTGAATGGAGGAGGAAAAGTAAGACTTGGTTGGAAGGGATGGTATGGGAGGGAATATTAGAGGAATGAGTTGAAGTGCCAGGTGAAGTGTGAGGATGTGAGACGTAAGGTGATATGAAATCTGAGGTGAGTTGTGAGACGTGAGACCATGAGAGGTGCGGTGAGAATTGAGATGAGGTACGAGGTGAGATATGAGATGAAACATGAGGTAGGAGGTGATGTGTGAGGTGTAAATGTGAGGTGCGATGAGATCTCATCTTAGTCTGGGGTGAGGGGCGAGAGATGAAATGAGGTGTGATGTGCTAAATGAAGTATAAGCTGAAGTATGATGTTGGAGATGAAGTTGGAGGGAGGGGGGTATGGGATGTGACATTAGGTGTGAGGTAAAGGGTCATGTGTGAGGTGCGAGCGTGGTAATTGTGGAGATTGAGGCCTAAAGGTGAAAACGTGAGGAACTGGAGTTAACGCCTTCACTGATGCACATTATTTCATTCTGTCATCCCCCAGGCAAGCGTTCAGCTTAGGAGAGAAAACCATACTGATGGTGTTAAAAGGGAGTGGCATTTTTTGAAAGGGATTTAACATGAGAATGTGTAGGAGTGGAGTTAATAGGGAAGGGTATGAGAGTAAACACGAGAATGTGTGGGAGTAGAGTAAATGGGAGAATATGTAGGAGTGGATTTAATAGGAGAATGTGTGGGAATGGAGTTAATGGGAGAATGTGTGGGATACTGTTATGCATAAAGAAAACTAAACTCCGAGGACGTGCAAAATTTGCCTTTTCCAAAGAAAACTAAAAGGGGAATCCAAATTCAAAACACTTTCATGCTGATAGGTCTGGATACACTGCGTATCCAGAATGCTGGTCAGAAGCAGTGGAAAGGCTGAATGAGGAAGAAAGTTCCTGATCAGAGTTACAGAAGGAATGTGAAGATGCTTTTAACGAAGATCACAGAAAGGTTGATTTTTGTATTGTGGGTGTTGATTTTGTCCATTTAGATACGTGTTATCCTTGAGGAAAGGTTTGAAAAATAATTGTTGCTTGGCGTAAACAAATAATATTGCAGAGGCGAGAGTGAGGGGGCACTATACTGTACTGAAGTAGGTACGAGTATGTAGCGATCTCACTGGCCAGCACTTGGTTTACAAGCGGGCTCGTACTGTTCCTTCTACTGCACAAGAAAAGTAGGGACATCTGCCTGGAATTGCTTTTCTCCTCTGATTTGACCACTGAGATAAAAGAGCCGTGATCTGTATTCCAACAAGATTTCATTCCGTAACTAGATAATATAATGCTGGGGAGAGTAAAAATATACTAAATTATAATTTTTGCCATTGTTAGGGTTAGGAAATCCTAGAGTTTAAATGAATGGAAGTTTTAAGATTAGTAGGGAATGAGTAAAAGAAATCTATGGGATTTTTTTTTTTTTTTACGTCTGGATTTAGGAAAATTAGTGGAGTAGATAAACACACCGGGGTTGTGGGGGGGAAACAGAGATAAAGTGAGGGATTTAGAAGGTTGTATTTTTCTTGAGTTGGACGAATTGAGGTGATGGGAGAAAAAAAAAAAGGTGTGAAAGAAGATGGGAGAAAACATAAACGGGCGTGGGTGATAAAGGAAGTGGGTGTCGAGTTGGGAGTTATAAGGAGTGGATGGTTGAGCGTGGAGTGATTAGAAGAATGAGGGTAAGGAGGGGATGGAAGAGAGGGTGAATTATAAGTAAGTGAATGGAAGAATGAGGGATAGATGGAAAGGAGCGGATGGAATGGTGAGGAGATTGGGATTGGGTGGAAGAGTGGATAGATGTGAAAAGTGGTTAGGAGTGGAGAATATAAAGGATGGATGGAAGATTGACGATTGTAACGAGTGGATGACGAGAGAGGAACATGAAAATGGATGAAAAAGTTGGTGAAGAAAGCGTATCTAAGATTGGGCAATGTAAGGAGTGGATGGGGGACTGGGGGATTAGGAGTGGATGGGAGAGAGGGGGAATGCAAGATGTGGATGGAACGACGGGGAATGTTAGGGGAAGATGGGAAAACGAAAAGGTTTTGGGAGAGATTGGAAGTGAGTGAAACAATGTGAAAAGTGGATAGAAGATTGTGGGATTCTTATGAGTTGGTGGAAGAATGGAGGATGCTGATAACTATACGAGAAAGTGAATATTGTTAGGTATGCATGAAACGTAAGGAGAGGATGAGGAAGGACGGCAGCTGAGAGAGGTGAAACATGAAGAAGAAACCATGAAATGCGATGGAGGAAGGGACTGCAATCTTACTTATAGATCGCTTTGGCATTAAGACTGTATTATTCATTCTATTTATACCCGTCACAGGTACAACACGTTCATATCTCTCAGTGGATTATTAAGTACACATACAAATTAAACACTGTTGCATGTAATATTTTATAGGTATTATGTCGCCCTTGGTAAAAACTGATTAAAGATTAAGACCTAACACTGACCATAAATATATCTCACTTCGTCGTCAATGCTCGACAGAAACATGAGAGTTATTTAGATGCAATATTTACTGGCGCGGTATAAATACAACCACCTCCACTTATAAGCACTACAAGTGGTGGTGCGTTGGATATCTAAAGTGTCACTAGTGTGTTTGTTTACGTATCATGTCTACTGCGCTGGAAAAACCTCATTATAGTAGCTAGACAATAGTAGATGCGAGTTGAAAATAGACTGGTGCCACACAAGACCCCAGCACACCACCCCGTGTCGTACTTGTAAGTGGAATTGTCAAGTTGTGGATTTAATATTGCTGCACCTTTTTTTGCTGAAAATGTTATGAAACTCTTTGCATAACATTCTGAAATGTATGCTGGGTTCCCAAGACAGCACTGAAGTGTTTCGAAAGACTTTGCTCATTCTCTCATTATTTATCGGAAGAAAATTATGCTATACTTATGTTCGTAACTGTACGAGAAGTGAATGCAATACTGATTATTACATTGATGTATAAATGTCTGAACTACAGTATAATAAATATGGCTAGAAAAAACAACTTCCTACTATCGACGACGAACTGATATTTATAGTGTTTTCTTAATCGTAATATCAGAGAAATTTATTGCAAAGATAGTATGTCGAGAGAAATATGATATCGAATATAAACAGATTTGTGTGTGTACTTTTATATTTACTGAAATATTTGACTTGTAATACTTCAGATGCTTATAACTTGAATGAATTACGGAGATCCACTGCCTCTGAAAATATTTACTTCTTAAGTAAAATGAAATCTTTCTATAACTTATTCTTACTATCTGCAGACAATATTAGGTCTGACATAAGGCTACATAAGGAAATATAAATAAGATGGCAGGGAAAGAGATAAAGAGAGCAAGAGAGAAAGACAGGAAGAGAAGATGATGAGAAGAATGATGGAATGGGAACCGGAGAAGAAGCTGATGAATGAAAGGGAAGGGGATGGAAGGTAGAGGAACAGAAATGATGCAGGATAAGGAAGGTGGAGAGATATTGGTGTTTGGATGAAAGAAAAGATTGAAACGTACTGGAAGAAGATAATATACACGTGAAAAGCAAAGTAGAGATGATGTGGGAAGTGAGTAATGAACAGAAAGTTGGAGAGGAACTGATGAGAGGGTGAAAGAAAGGAGTGAAAAAGGGAGATGGAGAATGGCTGGAAGAGAAGAAAGGTAGGAGAGAGGTAGAGAGAACAGGGAATGGAAGACTAGTTGAGAGGAGGGGAAAGAAGATGGGGGCAGAGATGCAGAGATGAGTAAATGAGAGAATGATGGAGTGGAAAGTGGTGAAGAGAAGAGATGCAAGAGCAGATGAGTGAGGGGAATAAGTAAGGAAGCGAGGGAAGGACGGGAGAAAAAGTAATAAGAGGGATTGTGAGAGGAAAAGAGGAAAAAGATAAATGAAGATGGAAGATAGGTGTAGAGGGGAAGGGAATGGGGGAATGGAAAAGCGTCGAAGAAGAAAACGGAAATGAGTGGAATGAAAAAGAACGAAGATGGAGTAGATAGATGGAGAGATGGAGGAAAAGATATGAAGGGTGGTAGATGGAGGGAAAGATAAAGATAGTGCATGAGGGTGAGAGATGGGGCTGGGAAGAGTGAGGTGGAGAGAGAACAGGATCGAGCGAGGGGAGGTCAAGGAGGGGAAATTTGTGTGGGGAAGGGGAAGGCAAGGAAGGACATTGGGAGAGGGGAGAGGGAGGGAAAGGTGGAGGGTAGAGGAGGGGAAAGTGGGGGAGGGAGGTGGAGGAACGATGCAAGATGGAAAAGGAAAGAAGGAAGGAGGCAGTGTGGGAATGGACACAGGGTATGAGGAAGGGGGAAGGTGGGGAAAGAAAAGGAAAGAAAGTGCGAGAAAAGGAAGGGAAGGGGGGAAGAAGTGAAAGAGATGATAAAGGTATTAGGGGGGAGGGGAGATGGAAAAGATGGAAGAGGAAGGAGAGGAAAGAGTAAGTGGGGTGAGGGGGTTAGGAAGAGAGAGAATGGAAAATGTGGTGGAAAGTGGAGAAAAGGGGAAAGAAGGAGGTGGGGCTGATGAAGTGAGGGAGATGGGGGCTGGAGGGGAGATGAGATGAAGAGAGAGATGTTGAAATATGTTGGAGAAAGAGTTCAAGAGGGGGAAGGGATGAGGGAAGGCGTAGTAGATAGGGAGAGGGATCGAAGGGAGAAGAAAAATAGAGGAAGACAAGGGGAAGGGGAATTAAAGGGAGAGAAAGAGAGGAAGAGGGGAGGGGGAGGTCATACTGAGTAATGGTGAGGGAGGAGGGGTAGAAGAGGGGAAAGGAAAAACGTGAAGAGAGGAATGTTGTATGTTGAATGATGCGAGAGGGGAAAAGGGAGAAAAGAGTGAAGGAGAAATGGAATGAAGATATAAGGAGAAAGGGGGATGGACAAAGAGAGAAAAAAAAGGGTAAGTGAGATAAGGGGAGGAGAATATATGAAGAAAGGCTGTGAAAGGGAAGAGGTGAAAAAAGCAGGAGGAAACAGAAATAAAGTATAATAGGAATGAGGAGAAAGAGGAAAAGAGGGGAAGGAGAACGGGGTACAAAGGTAGAGGGGGAAAGGATGTGATGAGATCTGTGAGAGCAGGAGAGGAAAAGGTAGGAAGGAAGTGGAAGAAATGGAAAGAGTTAAGATGAGAGGGTTGAGGGAGAGGGAAGTCGTTGAGAAGGAGGGGAACGGGTGGGGAGAGGAGGGAAAGTGGGAGGAAGGAAGAAGGGGGCGTGGAGAGGGAGGGGAAGGGGGTTGGGAAGTGGATGGGGGAGGGGAAG
>JAGKTI010031640.1:0-12086 GCA_018397915.1 Birgus latro
ATATGTTCATGAATTCACTCTCCTGTCCCTGCTGAGGAGGTGAATGTTAATAGACTGAATGAGTTGCAGGCGGTTGTCCCAGAGATTCAGAAGCTGAAGGTAGCTGCAGTGAAGGATTGCACCATTGAAAAAGGCGGTGTGCTTTCATGTGAAAGACAGAGTATTGTGGAGGTGCTGGCGTCCCCTGTATGTTAGTGTTGATGACAGAGTGTGGGACTGTCATCAGATTGTTGTGGCCAGTGCTTGTGGAAAGGAATTGTTGAAGCTGGTTCACTTTACTCCCTTTCAGGGCTGCAGATGTGGCCCAGTTCGTTTGGTGCTGCCATACTTGCCAGTTGGTGGGGAAGCATAATCATACCATACCCAAATCGCCTCTCATTCCCGTTCCTGCCTTTGAACCTTCATTTACTTGTACTGTAGTTGATTTGGTGGGACCCGTGCCTCCTACATCCTCTGGTAATACGTACCTGCTAACCTTAATTTTTTCTTCCACTAGATACCCCAAGGCTATCCCCATTCATTCCACAAAGTCTAAAACAGTTGTCATTAATTGATTACTAAGTTTGGGTTGCTGAGGGACGTTCGGTGTGATGGAGAGTCTAATTTCCTTTCAAATGACTTCCAGCAATCCATGGCGCAGCTCAGTATCGTCCACATGAAGTGCAGCGCTTACCATCGCGAGAGAGAGAGAGATACTACCAGACCCTTAACACGATGCTCTGGAAGTGCTGCATGGAGTAATCGAAGGACTGGGATCAAGGAGTACCATTCCTCTGGTTCATCACCCGTGAAGTTCCTCAAGATAGTTTGAGTTTCCCCCCTAATGAACTAGTATTCACCCACAAGGTAAGAGGCCCGTTATACATCACTAAAGAGGCTTCGTCTAGTGACTCCACCACAAGCCACAGTGAACTTGGGTATTTTAATGATATTAAGAACAAGATGTCTAAATTCTCTGAAGTGGCTAGGAAGAACTTCAAAAAGGCTCAGGGTAGCATGAAGAGGTGGTGTGATAGGAAAGCACGTTTGCAAGAATTTAAAGTTGGTAATAAAGTGTTATTGTTATTGCCCCTTCACTGTCAGCATCTTGCTGCTAAGTCTTGTGGTGTAGTGATTACTTAGTGGAAACCCCAGACAAGCGTAAGAAACATCAACTTTGCCATGTAAACATGCTGAAGCCTTATTACCATGCTCCAGAGGCCCCTGTACCTCTGCATCTAGTCTCCCTTTAACAGAGTGAGGAAGTACCGAGCGGTTTAGTAACTTGGGAACAAAATGAGGAGTACTTTGACTTTGGTACTGTGACTGCCTGGTAAGGGCAGCACTGAAGCTGGACTGTCCCTTAGTGAGAAAGTTTCACATTTGCCAGGTCAGTTCCGACAACTGTTAACACTTCTTTCTTCATTTAACCCGTCCAGTCCCGACTGGGTTTTTTTTTACCCAGCCTACCCCCAGGTCCCGACCGATTTTCGATTTTTTGTTTTTGACTGAAACCTTCGCTTTTGGTGAGAAGCATCGAAAATTCATAGAGAAATCGCGATCCTGAAGTTAGAAATGTTGATATAGGTGTACCATTCCCCTTATATGTATATGTATATATGCCCTTACTGTATGCCCATTATGTATATGCCCCCCCCCCACACACACACACTGTATCCTAGAACTGAAGCACAAGCAGCGTTCCCAGGCTCATCACCAACCAATGTCATATGTCTTGGCAGTCGAGGGCTAACAACTACTGAGGCTACACCTATATCTCTGTGCTCCACAATTAAAGGCCGTAAATAGCTACTCCAGGACTTTCCTTCAACCATCAAGAGAGGGGTGTCACACAGGTGTCACTCAACCATACGTTTTCCTTCTTTTTCAGGGTACCTGGCTAAAGAAAACGAACTATGGAAGGGTTAACTAATTCAAGCAACTTTAAATTACGTATTTATTTCATTTATTTGGTACGAATTTATGTGTAGTACAAGTCTATATTGGTTTTCTCACAACAATATAGGCATTTATAAGCACTGTTTACTCAACCAAAACCCCAGTATATGGCACCCTCCTTTACGACATTACCACCTCTTCACTTTTGTTTGTTTCTACCTCTAGCTTCTTTGTTTCTTTGTCCTCCACCTTAGGAATCACTTCCACCATGAATTTGGTCATTGGAGAGACCGTGGGGCAACATACCTTTACTGGCCAGGTTACAGCTAACAGGTGAATTCTCCAGGGGAGGCGGTAGCTCGATCGGTAGAGAGTTGGCTTGCGGTCCCGTGGGACCCAGGTTCGAATCCTCGCAGGTACAGGGCACAGTTTAAGGATTTGAATTTCATTAAATCAGGCTTTACTGATCTACCAGAAGACCCGCCGACATGTCGTAAAAATGACCCCGCTAATACCAATACATCAGTCCTGTATGAGACAGCCCTAGCATGTATTCAATATGGAAGGTGGGTGTTAAGCGCCGAAGTGGTGGCATGTAGATTGTAGGAGGACGACTGGGCCTTGATAGCAGGCTGTGAAGCCTATGCCCAGAGTCGGACACATAAAAAAAAAAAAAAGTGGTGGGGGGGGGTTAGGTTGGGCCAGGCAGTATCCCCGCTTGACAGCAGGTAGAGGAAGGTCTCCCACATATGCCTACCAAAAGTCACCCGCGAATGTTGAATAAATGTGCACACAATGGGCCTTGCAATTGAGTGACGTACGATGCACGTCGTTAGGTCTGTTCGCAGAAAAAAGTAGCGACGTGCATCGTACGTCGGTGGGACTTGGCGGGTTAAAAGCAAAATCAAAACTATTTTACTCAATTTTTAACAGTTTTTGAAAAGAAATCACACAAAAAATGTTTAAAGATATCCGTAAAATATTAATAAACATAATCACACCTGTGAAGAGGACTTTCTGTTAAGTATATTTATAAAAAATCTAGTCATCCTGGCATTGTAAGCAAATTTTTTTGGTGCTAATTTATTACAAAATGTCAAATTTGAGAAAGAGGTATGAGAATCTAGTCAGAAAAAATGGAGACATCATTTTTCTCAAAGCTCAGTCACCCAGAAGACAGTCCAACCACTCTCCTAAAATTAACATTTCAAAACTACGGAAATACATTGGCCCTCACACCATCAGAGGTTAAAAGAGTGAAGGAAATTGTCTTACCCAGCACTGTAATATATGCTCATAAGAAATTTGGTGACCCTACCAGGATAGCTCTGTGACATTATATTGGCAACCCTGGCCAGATACACAGTGCTCACTCTTACCTAATTAACCTACAATTAGTAATCATGGGCCTAATGAATGATAGCAATGTCAGAACACTTTTGGATTCTAAGCCTTCCCCAACCTCAGTGAAAACACTCACAATGCGTAAGCTCATGTTGCATGCCCAGACTTTACAGGTGAGATATTCTGCGAAAATCACTAAGACTGCTTTACTTAATCTAATATTGGACACCATGTTTGAGCACAGTGTTTATACTGAGAATGAGTCCCCCGTAATTAGTCCTGAGCCTCCTGGTCACAGTGATACAGCACAAGGCGATTACCCACAAGATTTGGTGCTGGAGATGGTTGTCCCCACTGATTATTGTACTCAGGATACTGGTGACTAAATGCAACTTGAGCTAACCAAAATTGGGTTGAGAAAACTAGAAGTGCATGCTCAATTGAGAGAGCCAGAATTGTAAGCTCAAATGAATGTACAAGAATCGCAAGCTAAAATGAGAGAACTAGATATACAAGCTCAAATTAGATAAAATGAACTGGATCATGAATACGGACTGAGGAAAGTTGATAGTTCACCTCAAGCTCATAATTCGCCTGCCAGGGAATCTTTTAATGTGACCGGGAATATAAAGCTAGTACATCTCTTTAATGAAAATTACTAAGTACATCCAAATGACTCTTGGTCAATATTGCTGCAGAGGGTTTTGAAAGGAAAGCCTCAAGAGGCTTATATGTCTTTATCAGTTGACCAATGTGCTAACTATTATTGTGTAAAAGGTACCATTCTCAAATCAAATGGGCTCGTGCCAAAGGCATATAGGCTTAAATTTAAATCCACCTTTAAACAGAATGATCAGACTCATGTTGAATATGCTAGAGTACTCAGATTTATTTTATCAATGATTGCATTCTAAGAAAGTTAAAGATTCTCTAAATTGAGACAACTCATGATCTTGGAGAACCTAGATAAGAATGTTGCTACTCACCTAGCAGAGAAAGATTTACATACCCTAAATGAGGCTGCCGTTGTAGCAGATAATTACAGTATACTTCATAAGCATGAGCATAAGCCTCAGTCATTTGTTAAAGGTAGGAGAGTGGATCAACCAGTTTCTGTGAACCTTTCCTCTTGCCAAGGCAAATTAATGTTAAATGACACCACTGGGATAACTGCAACCCCAGAGCGTGTTAGTTCCACTAGAGTAAGCGAGGACTGTTGCTAGAGGGTCACGAAAACTGTCAGATTTTGCCAATAATGCAATGAAACCGGGACACTTGGAGGATTCGTGCTGGAAGAAACGTAGACAAGGCTGCAAATCTAAACCTATTACTTTGATAAAACTCTTGGGGAACTTTTTACACCAACAGAGAGCAACCACCCACAGATAGTGTTAGCTGTAGTCAGACACCCCCCAATCAAGTGCATATTCTTGATAAGGCCAAGGTGGAGAAGTCAGTGGTTGATAGTCAGACTCCTGTAGAGTCACTGTTTGACACAAGTAAGACTAGGGCAGTGCACCCGTCAGGATCAAGTGAGAATGGAAATAAGGCTCAATCAGAGTATTATCCATTAAGCAGTACGCAAAGTGACTCCTCCCCAGATAATTTATTTGCTAAATTCATACTAAGGGGTTAGTTTCACTTGATGGGAAACATGGTTAGGAAGTCACTATACTTAAAGACAGAGGTTCTTCACAATCACTCTTGTTGAAGCGGATAGTTGATATAGTTGACCCTAATGAATGTGTCTTGCTGAGGGGTATAGCTTAGTTTGTATCTGTTCCCCTAGTTGAGGTGATGCTCCAGTCAAAGTTAGTTACTGGTTCAGAGCGTGTGGGTGTTGTTGACCAGCTACCTGTACAAGAGGTAACTTTCCATTTGGGTAATGACTTGGCGGGAGGACAAGTAAGTGTTGTTCCCTCCATGTATAAAATCCCCTGAGTGAGGAGAGGACTAAAGAGCTGGAAGTTGTTTGTCCTAAAGTGTTTCCTGCTTGTGCTGTAACTAGAGCTATAGTGGCGAAGGCCAGCCATGATAATGTTGACAATAATGGCAATGGCAATGCTGATGATGATATTGGGCTTGCAGATACATTCTTTGCCCAGTTGACTGACTCTGAGGTTAATGGTTCTCCCCAGATTAATGTAAGTGCAAGTGGATAGGTGGACTAGTGAAATGAAAAGGTAGCACCAGGTAACAAAGACCATATGGCATTAAGTCGCATCACAGACTGAAAGTATTTAAAAGGGGGAAAATATGGGAAAACGGAAGATAAAATTAAATATCATACAAAATCCCTAAATGAGTTAAAAAGGACATTAAATGGGTAATAGAAAAATGCTGAGACTCACTTAAAATATCACTTAAATCTGGAGGCTAGCGAATTGAGGATAAAAACAGGAATAGACGAAGATGAATTCCTGTATGTCTAGGACAGGCAATGAGAATCTGGTGTACTGACAGAGGAACATTGCAAGCAGGGCAGGAAGATGGCGACTCGTCAGACATCAAATACACATGAATAAGATGAGTATGGGCAATCCGTAACAGAGCAGGGGCAGTCTCCCAACGGTGGTTACGATGACAATAATTGGACCATGGAGAAACAGAAGATTTAATAGACCGGTGTTTATTACCAGTCAACGAGGACCAGCAAGACTGCCACCGCTGTCGGAAGAACGCTTAGAGGATAGGGGGAAAATCAGAAACTGGAACATATCGAGAAGGCACACAAGGGAACTGGAGGGCCTCTCGAGCCAAGGCATCCACAGTTTCGTTACCAGGAACGCTGACATGGCCTGGCACCCAGCAGAAAGACACTTGATTTTTTCTTGACAGACAGACGAAACAGCCAATCTTGAATCTCTAAGACGAGAGGATGGAAGCGCGAAGTTGACTGCAACACAAGGAGTGGACTAAGGGAGTCAGAGGCTAGAATGAAGGACGATGAAGGATAGGTGTAACATTTACGAGCCGCAAGTAATGAAGCATGAAGTCCAGCCATCATAACTGAAGCTACTGAAGGAAGGCTATACTGATATGAATGATCAGGGAACTGAACTGCAAACCCAGTACCGTGTGCCATTTTAGATCCATCTGTATAGACATGGACTGCAGAAACATGTTCGACAAGATGTGTGTGAAAGGAAGATCTAAGTACTATTGAAGAGGTAGATGACTTTGAGGAAGGCAGTATGTAAGGACAAACAGAGGGACGTGGCAGCAGCCAAAATGGAAACCGCCCAGGGTGAAAAAAGAGAACATTTTCTATGGAAACTGGGAAGGACGAGAGGAAGAGCTGAACACGGAGTGTGAAAGGGGGGCGACGACGTGGATGGGTTAAATAATAATCTACAACAGAGGAATGTATTCTAAGCAACGAAGAGAATAGAAACTGATGCTGTCTCAAGAAATAGCGAAGAGAAAGTAACGTACAACGTTTATAAAGCGAAGGGCAAGTTGACTCCGCATAAAGACTCTCTGCTGGGGAAGAGCGGAAATCACCAAGCGCTAAACGAAGACCAAAATGGTGTACTGAATCAAGTTTTCGTAACGTACGAAAGGAAGCACAAGAGTAAACTTGGCACCCATAGTCTAATTTCGATAAAATAAGGGATCAATGAAGGTCAAGTGGGCATGTACGGTCAGCACCCCAAGACACATGGGATAAAATTTGCAGGAGAGGAAGACATTGTAAAGTCGACACCTTCAAAGATGAAATATGAGCGTCCCATGTCAACTTAGAATCGATGATCAGACCCAAGAATCTAGTAGATGCCCGATTCTGGAGAGGATGATGATAAAGACAGAGAGGTGGGTGAAGCGACTGACGACCCCGAGTAAAGGTCATTGCACACGACTTTGAAGTGGAGAACCGAAAACCATGAGGAGTAGCCAATGAAGAAGCATTCGTAATGACAGACTGAAGAAGACTCTGTAACACTATGGGATTAAAGCCTGCAGCATAGATAGCGAAGTCGTCAACATATAAAGAAGAATGTACACCTACTGGGAGAGACGCGACAATATCACTAATTGCAATAAGGAAAAGCATTGTGCCAAGAACTCCACCCTGAGAAACTCCTTCGTATTGTGGGAAGGAATCAGACAAACTGTTGCTGATGCGAACAAAAAATGACCTAATTGTCAAAAAATCATGAATAAAAACTCCCATATTGTCATCAGTACCAAGTAATTGGACTGTACAGAGAATGTGATTCTTCCACACTGTATCATATGCCTTCTCAAGATCTAAAAATACAGCAAGGACTGAGTCACCTTTGGAAAACGCAGCCCTAACATACGTTTCTAACTTAATCAATGGGTCCAAAGTACTTCGCATCTTTTGGTAGCCGAATTGAGCTGGAGATAAAAGACAGTTAGATTCTAACAACCACATTAGCCTAGCATTAACCATACGTTTGAGGACTTTGCAAAGACAGCTTGTCAGAGCTATTGGACAATAATCTTAAGGAAGATGGCCATCTTTAAAAGCTTTGAGGAAAGGAATGACAAGCGCGATGTGCCAACTTGGGGGAAATTCGCCTTTGGTCCAAACTCGATTGTAAAGTGCTAATAAAAACTGAAGCTCCGTCGATGAGAGGTGTTTAGCATACTGTAATGAACACCAGCTAAACCCTCACATGTATCTCTGCAAGAACGAATGGCATCACGTAATTCCGCCGGCATAAAAGGAGCATTACAATGTTCCTCATCGGAGAGATGGAAGTGGAGCGGATGACGCTTTGCTACCAAACGAAGTTTATGAAACTCACTTGCCAGATGAGAGCCTTTACTAATTGCACTAAAATGTTCGCCTAATGCACTGACAACTAAGTAAGGTTCTGCTATGGAAGTACCATGCAGATGGAGGACCAGAGCTGGAGATGGTAGCCATTTACATGCTATCTTATGGATACAGGATCAAACTGCTGAGAGGGGCGTTTCGGAAGCAACTCAAGAGACATACAACTTCCATTTGGATTTCTTAGCCTCTTGAACTGTTCGGCATAAGGCAGCACATCGGAAAAGTATAAGGTGATGAACTTTATCAGCGGTATGGCATTTGCGGTGAAAGCTCTTCCAAGTAGCCCGTTTGATGCGGAGGGCTCTTGAGCATTCCGACGTCCACCAAGGAACACACTTAAATGAAAAGGGTCGAGTGGTCTTTGGAATTGCCGTTGAGCAGTATTTAGGACCACGTCTAGGAATTTAGTGAGCATATCGTGTACACAAGAAGAAGGAACAGAAAGAGGAGTCGTATAGGAAATAAAAGCTGTCCAATTGGCTTGAGCAAAACACCAACGAGGAAGGCGTGGAGTAGAAGAATATTGGAAAATGATCACTAAACAGACAATCTTGAAGGACAGACCAAGTGAAGTCAAGAGCAAGAAACACAAAGAAAGGTCAATGCAGGAAAAGGTATGCGTACGTGCATCGAACTGGGTGGGAACACCAGTATTGAGGACTAAAAGCTCATGATGGTAAATAAAAGATTCCATCAGTCGATCACAAAGATTGATAACGGAATCGCCCCACATGGGATTTTGTCTATTAACTCTTTCCCACTTGGTAAGTTTTAGTTCTCGTGTTCCATGACACATTGCCTTTCTCCCCTCCCCCCACACCTGCCGCGCACTTCAAAAAAGTGTATTCTCGGCTTATTTTCACTACCGAAACATATTTATTTTGCCACAAAACCTACATATTCCTATTCGTTGATGTTTGTTCCACATATTAAGCAAAAAAAACACACACACACACACACAACACGCACTATACGTACATACATTAGGGCTGTGTGAATAAACATTTGGGAATATTCATCTCACTTCCCAACATCACAGCTCGAATGTTTACTAACATATTTTACATGTTATGCCATCACTTGAAAGAGAATTTTATTAGCTTTCGAATGGGATAGTTATCATTATGATAAGAGTTATGGTTCTCGAGTAATAACCGAAACAGTAAAACCTTTTTCTGACAGAGAACAGAGTTTTTATTTGGGGAGCTCTATCGTCAAACATTTCTCAGCAGTGTTATATTTTTATTTCATCATCTTATGCAGAATTTTATGGCTTTCATTTGAGCCCCAAACGGTTCTCGTACGCCTAATAGTTTTCGAGAAAAATGCAAAAAACTACGGTGTGCTCAAGCCGTTTCGTGACTATAGGTGTGTTTCCTGCCTCCCTCTAACCTACTGCACTGTTTCACTATTTCCTTGCACACTAGGTATTGCAAACTATATTGACATGATACACTGACACACTTTTTATAGATGAATACTCACATTTGGTGAAGAGTAGAGGTAGTGTAGTTCTGGGGCCAGGGTTAGAAACAGTGGCAAAATCTTCGTTGGCTCAACGGCTGATAACTGCCACAAATGCTTTTCAAACTCCTAAATTTCCTATTGCAAACACCAAATCTAATCACAGTAGTGTCCAAAAACTCTATATAAGCACTACTGGTATAGTGAAATATGTTGTGCTGCCATGATACGGGTAATAGAATGGATTTAAAGGGGCAAGGGACCATGCACTCCTCCCCCACTGACAGCTAGTTTGGTACTAAACTTTTATGAACTGACGCTGGTATCGGGTCACACACTTGTCAACTCACTGCTTTTGACGAGAGCCAGGCAAGTTATGACGCATCAAAAAATGATGCAAATTGACCCCCCCAAAAAATTGGTAAATTTGTTTTCCATTTATGACGCTTTAGTCGTCATCGGTGCACTTTTGCAGAAAGACCCAAATGACTCCTAAGGCATCATCGTGTGTGAAAGGGTTAAAATCGCTGAGTAAAAGGTATGGAGAAGGGAGACTGGAGAGGAGGATAGCCAGTGCTGAAAAATCAAGTGCCACTAAGGGGGAGAAATAGAGGGAGACAATTGTTAATCAGCCCCCAAGAAATACGAGGGCTATGGCACAGGGGAGCTCAGTAGTAAATTGTAACGGTTCGAATGGACCCGTATGATGGAGCAAAATGCAAACATTAGAAATGGAATGAGGAGAGTTAAAAAAAGGTTTAACTGGGGTTAGGAGGTGGGGACTCCTGTAGGCGAGTTTCCTGTAAGCAAAGCACCGCAAGTTGGTAAGTCGCTACACTGTGGGGTAAAACTGCATAAATTTCACTGTAAAATAGACATCTTACCATAAAACAGAGGATCAGAACAATGATAAAACTGAAGATGCTAAAAACTATGTTTGCTGAAGAAGAGGTTACCTTTGAGTAAGGATAGTAGGTATTGAGGAACCACTGGAGAACTGAGTGGTGGAAGGCATGACTCAGGCAATGATGAATGGCAATGAGGAAAGGGTGATTCTTACCCTGGAGCCAGAGGAAGGTCTAAAAGGGATTTGACAATAGGCTCACTTGAAATTGAGGTAGGGGAAGAAGAGAAAGGTGGAGGTAATGGAGAGATTACGGGTGAAGTAGAGGGGATAGAGGCTGCAGTCTCAGGGGGAAGAGGAGTGGAGAGAAGAGCAAGAGGAGGAAAGTGAACATCGACAGAAAGGGTAATTATAGTAACTGAAATGGGGACGGTCACATCAGTGGTTGGAGCAAACGGTGGTGGAGAAGTGTCCTGAAGAAACCATGTAACTTTCTGGATAGATTCGGGAGAACTGTCACCCGAAGATGCACGACGAGGTGAATGGAATTCAGAAGATTTGGAGGAGAGAGGAGGTGGGCAGTGCTTTTGAGGAACAGGACGTGACCGACGATGAGCTTTGCGTTTCCTGACTGATTGAAGGGGAGAGGCGGGGTGGGAAGGATGTGGTCGAGAATGGGAAGGATGTGACATGGGTGCAGAAGCAGAAGATAACATAGGTAGGGTAGAGGAAAGAGAGGTAGGAGCAGAGGGACTGAGAACTGAAAAGGAATTTGATGAGGGAATAGTGGACGAAGAAGGGCAAGAGTAGTTGGGGTAGAAACAGACAAAGGTTCAGCTGCAGAAAGAGAACAAGAAGGCCATAAAGAAAATGAAGGAGAGGAAGAAGAAGTGACAAAGACATCTGAGGTTGCAACAGAAGAATAGAGATGATAGGTGGTGGCAGTAACATCTTTATAGCCTTGACGACGTGCTTCCTGGCGAGCTTCAGCCCAGAAGAGTCCAGTGGACAGTTGGATTCAGATAACTTCACATTCAACTCTGTACGAAGGGCAGTGACAATCAGTGGAGGTGTGCCCACCTCTACAATTAGTACAGCAGTGATGATCTGAGGGACTTTCACCATTCTTATGGTCTGGAGATGAGCAAAGGCGGCATGTAGGAGTGGATCTGCAAAATTTCAGAGGGTGCCCAAATTTCCAGCAAGCATGACATTGACGAGGTACTGGGGTAGATTCCTTGACGTTTAGCTGGAGACCTCCAAGGATAACAGAGGTAGGTAAAGTACAACTATCGAAATGGGTTTTTGCAATATTTATAGAAAAGCGGCAGCGATGCATAGGAGGAAGCGAGTAACATTGTACCATAACGACTTTATGACCCTGGAGTTCTAAAATCTCCTTGATAGGAGGAGAACACTCTGGCCACTGACGGTCACCAAGACCAACGTAAGTGGGAACCAAGACTGTCCCTACACAGGAATTGAGGGGTACATTTTATGATACAGTAATCGGGGTACCAGCAGGACTAAGTAAACTGGTCATCGCAGTCACCTGTTCTTCGGATTGAACTGTTACAGTTTGAGAGCCATCTGGACGAGACGTGAACACAGACATCTTTGCCTACCTGCTTCAGCAGGCAACACTGAAAACGCAGGGCATCGCCTGCTAGAGGGGCAGTTGAGGAAATGTCAAAAAACTTGATCCAGGTCTGGAAGCCGAACAAAGCTTGGAATTTGTCATGTTCTGTT
>JAGKTI010031641.1:0-12086 GCA_018397915.1 Birgus latro
AACCTCTCTTCCTCACACACTCATCCATCATATCTCTCCACCTTCTTGGCCTGCCTTCAAATTCGTTCAGATATACCTTTTTTCACCACTATATTGTTATCCATTCTCTCCACATGACCATATACCATCTCAGTACGTTATCTTCGATTCTGGTGTCCACCGACTTCCGCACTCCACGTCTTTCACGAATCACATTATTTCGTATCCTATCCATCCTCTGTACTGCACATACATTCCTCAGCAGTCCCATCTCCACTGCTTTTACCCTTGACTTTTCATTTTCATGCCACACCATAGTCTGACATCCACATATTAAAGTAGGCGCTAACACTTCTTCATGCAAGCCTCGTGCAGCTGCAACACTCAAGCCTCTGTTTCTTATCAAGGCCTTCATTGCACCAGCTAATTTTCTTCCTTGTCACTCTACTTTCAATTTCTTTTACACATTTTCCTCCCTTTTCTATCACTGTACCCAGATATTTGAACTCTCTCACCAGTTCCAGTCCCTTTCCAATCACTGTAACATCGCACTGGGAGTCACCTTCTCTCTCAATAACCATCGCTTTACTCTTCTCTACATTTACTCTCAAGGCACGATGCTCACAGACCTCAGCAAAACTCTGTACAAGCCTACCAAGTTCTTGTCCGATACTTGCATGCAGTACGCATAATAAGCATACAACAAATTAGAGATATTCCATCCATCACTAGTCATTACCAACGCCATCCCTCTCTCCATTACTCGTGTTTTTACTTCTCTCATCACTCCATCCATATATATATATTGAACAGTCATGAGGGCATCACACAACCTTGTCGCACGCCCACTTAGATGGCCATTACCTTACACATGCTTCACTACCATCATAAAACTCTTGACGGCACCTAGCAGCTTACCATCTACACCGTACATGCTCAAAACCTTCCACAATCCTTCTCTGTCCACTTTGTCGTATGCTTTTTCTAGAACCATGAGTGTCATAAACACCTTATGGTTATTCTCACAAGCATTCTCTGCTATCTGCCCCACTGCAAATATTTGATCCACACATCCTCTGCCAATCCAGTTCATCACTCACTAGGACTAATGATATCTCTCTTATTTTCTCTATAATAATTCTTCCATATACCTTCCCTACCACACTCAGTAAACTTAGGCCACGATAATTCTTTCACTCCCTTGGCTCACCTCTATTTTTGTACAGGGGGACAATCGCAGCCTTTTTCCACTCTGCTGGCACAATTTCACTCATCCATGCCTTCTTACATATCTCCAACAAGCACTTCATTCCACTCTCTCCACTACACTTAAGCTTCTCTGCAGACACCTCATCAACCCCAGCTGCTTTCCCATTTTTCAGCTGCTTCACAGCACGCTTCACCTGTGTGAGTGTCACGTCTTCTGGTACTGCATTCCTTCTCTGCACACCCTCAAAACCAGTCATGTTGACATCCGCTCTGCTCTCTCTATTCCCATTCCAAAATATTCTTTCCATCTGGTCCTTACTTCATCCCCATGGGTTAATAATCTACCACCTACATCCTTCACACCTTCACAGTTCTTTCCACTTTCACTTCTACATATCCACACCTCTTTCTGGAATAACTTCCTACTTTCAGAGTAGTTCGCATTCATTTTTCTTCCTAGATCATAATTTACCTCCTTCTGTTTCCTCTTCACTAGTCTCTTTACATGCTTCTTGCTCTCAATATATTCAATTCTTATTTCAACTGAACCCCTGTCCTGTAACCAATTTAGCCACTTCTTTCTTGCCTCACCACACACCACTTTGGCATTCCTAACTAAGCAGTCCCTATATGCATTCCACAGGCTGTCCAGGTTCATTTAATTCCAACTTACTGATTCTAACTCCTCCTCTGCTTTGGTCCTATAATCATCTGCCATTTCTTTGATCCGCAGCTTTTCAACTTTCAGTCTTTCTCCCTGACTGCTCTTCTCTCTGCTGATACACCTCACTCGTATCAGCTTGATACTGCATACCACAATCATACGATCTGACAGACCTCCACATCGTCGTCTCACGGCCCTCGTATCAGCAGCCATTCCCATCATCGTCCTCTCTACAAACACGTAATCAATCAGGCTTCTTTCAGCACGAACCCCGTTCCTTCTACTCCACGGATATTTATGTGCATCTTTATGTTTGAAATACGAATTCCAAATGCACGACCTCCTTTCCTGACACATATCCTTTAGTCACTTCCCATTACCATTTTCTCCTGATACTCCATAACAACCCATTATGAAATCCTCAGGACCAATGCCTACTTTTCCGTTCATATCCCCCATTACGATCACTTTATAGCTCCTGGGCATATTTCCCACTACTTCACCCAGCTCATCCCAAAATCAGTCTTTCTCTCTCCCACTCCTGTCCTCACACGGTGCATATGCTATAATCACTGCCACTTTCACCTTCTCAAACATACATACACCTCGAGCTAATACATTTGTAGTCTCTCATTCCATTCTGTCACACTTCATTCATCAACAAAGCAACTTCTTCCTTGCATCTTCCTCCTTGCTCCTTCCCACTCCTCCACTTCACATCCTTTCATATTCGTTTCACGCAATGCCATCACGGCATCTACATCAAAAGCAATGTCAGAAGAAACAGTATTAGTGGAATTCTTAGAGTTTCCAATGGCGTACACACCATGTGCATCATCATCAACATCCATGGCTTTTACGGAGAATGGTATATCCCGGTACACTATTATGGCCCATGAGTACACCAGGAAATCGACTATCTTTGTGCTACTTCTAAGCTTTCATGAAGCATTGGTGAAGTTAAGGTAATTTCAGTGGACCAGCTAATTCGCATCCGGGTTACGTGAATTAGAAAAGGGGGGAGGGTGAATTTTTAGTGTAAGCGGGCATTAAGCAAAGTGAGCCAGATGGCTTCACCACTCGTGTGGGCAGACGAAACGAAGGAACAGTGACAATCTGAAAATAGGAGGGCAACAGGATAATGACTATGATACGAAAGGAATTGGGGGGGGGACAATGACAAGACAACCTATTAATATATGAGAGGATTTATATTATAGGAAGAAAGGGAAAGGGGGAAGGGAATATTGAGCACGCAATAGGAGGGCAACGGGAGAATGACGCTCCCATAGATGATGAGATTCGCCACACGGGTGTGGCACGGGCTCAGGACGCTCCCATAGGACATGCTCAGTCTTACATAACCTCAGTTGTTCTAATTTTGGAGACTGACTCCAACTTCGACTGATCATTCTGCAACATTAGAGTCTTTACACCAATTACCAAGAAATATGAAAAATGTGTTCACACTCGACCTACACAGATGGGTTGACTTACGATGCTTAAAATTTTGTAATAAGCGTATGGGATTAACAATTACATCGAAGCCTAAAAAAAAACGAGCACTTGAAACTAATCGTATCCATGTGTCGGGCATACATGACTAAACGCGAGTGTAATGCAAATTTTGCGGTTGCAAATGTCTGTTATCAGCAATTAGGGTTTAACTAAGCTTTAATTCACTACTACGTCGTACAAAAAGGTGATAACACCAATTCTGACTTACAAATTTTGAATTCAAATTATGATGACAAATTCTCGCGGTTATTGATCTCTTGCTAAAATTTACAATTCTATCCATACCGTGGGAATTTTACAGCTCGAAGCACAAAGATACTCACTTACATAATCACTCTATACAATTCCTCTGTTAAAAGAGTATCACTTATACTGTGAATATTAACAGAGATAAAGGTAGAATATGGAATTTGATGATTACCCCCTACATATTGCAGATAAAACATAGTTAGGGGTTCAAGGTTACACTTACATTATACTTATACTAACTTATGCTACACTTATACTAACTTATACTACACTTATACTAATTTATATTACACTTATGTTAACTTATACCATACATATACTAACTTAAATTATACTTAAATTACCCTTAAAATTACGGCATTACACGAGTCCATCCTCTGTGGAAAAAAAAAATAACATCGGAAGTCAACAATCAGTTCATTTCTCTACATTTCTTAGAGACGTGTGTGCAGACGGGACGGACTTACCAAATTTGACTCTTTATGAACTCCAGAATGAGATAGTGATTCCACTAACTCTTCCTCCCATAAGTGGCACCTGTCGGTCCAGAAGCAAAATTGCATACCCCAGGGGGTCGCTTCTCTGTCACCAATGAACTCTTGTTAACCAGTGGAAAGATGTGCCCCAGCCAACCTCCTGCTTGGGTGATAACATGGTCGTCTCACCTGGACTGACCCGTACACTCACTGCTAGGATCGTCCTAGGGGCACTTCCAATGCATTCAACCTACTGTTGCATTCACACTCGCATTCATTCCTTCTTATGTTTCCAGCTCTCCACCTAGTAACTGTTGGTCGCAACCTCTTGATGATGTAATGAAAGTCCTGAAGTAGCTATTTACAGCCTTTAATTGTGGAGTACAGGGACAGTATGTTGCCCGTATGAAAGTTAGCCCTGAACTGCCGGGTACATTTGCTATTGGTTGGTGTTTGAGCCTGTGAGTGGCTGATTAGGTCAGCAGTTTTTGTGGGGGCACATCGTGGGGGGGCATATACACATACACATAACGGGGATGATACACACATATAACGGGAATGTTACAATACTCCTCCGGGGAGCTGAGACGGTGTCTCCTGACGGAAATCATCAAAGGTTTTATTGCCATCAAAATGTCCTGCATGGATCGCGGATTTAACATCCGATTTGCCTTGGTGTAAGCGACCCATGAGATAAGAGACTTTGAGGTTTTCATCTGTAATCCGCCGATTGTGGATGTCGGTTTTGACCTCTCTAAGGAAATCATAAACAGACCAAATTGAGTCCTCGCCGGTAAATGTGGGACGACTGGCATCGTCGAAATAGATAGACTGTGGAGTAGGGGTTGTTTGGTCCATGGTTGGAAGCGTGGAAGTGACTGAAATAGGGGATTGAGAGAGAGAGAGTAGGTAGAGGTAGGTAAGGGTAAGGGAGACGGGAGATGAAGTGGGGCAGGAGAGTTAACAATAGTGGAAGGAGTAGGGAGGGAAGCAGGCTGTGTAGTAACAGGGGTAGAGTATGAGGTATCTGGATGGATAGTATCTGGACGGGAAGTTTGTTGGGAGTTGGGTAATGAAGTGGTAGGCTGTGAGTCGGGTTGTGGGTACGTGCGCCCGCTACATAGATGAGTCACTGAATCGTCCTTGGCGGGTGGAGTGTGAGCATTCGTTGTTTCTTGGCTGAGAGTGGTTGGAGTAAGTTCCTTATATTCAAAGTATGACATGTAGGGTGGCGTTGTAATGTAAGATGAGAGATGAGTAGGGACATATATATATTTACAGTATGAAGATGAGAAAATGTACCATGAGAATGGAATTGGAAATGTATGGAGATGACGGGATGCGGGTCGTAATAGATTAAATGTGATATGGGAGATGAGTAATAAAGATAGGCGGTGAAGATGGGTATGAAGTGTGAGTATGAAGTAAGGGGGGGGAGATGAATATTGACAATAATACACAATCTGTAGAGAAAATCGAGCTAGGATAATATCTATAGAAAATCAAGAATTGGTGGATGAAGGTATACTATTATAGTTAAACAGCTGAGTTGTGAACGAAGTGGAGAGGGCGTGGACGTGAGGCGAGAGTGTGGATCAGCTGGCAGGAGACAGTAGTGGGGGTGAATGTGGAGGTCACTTGCTGGGCGGCGGCGGAGGCAGGCAGGCTGGCTTGGTGGCTGGTTAATATGGACCAGATGGGAGGCACTGAGGGGTGGAAGGGTGAGTTGCGGGGCAGATGTCCCCACAGGCAGATGCAAAGCTGGTGGGTGGCAGATGCAGAGGGTGACATCGGGGGAACGGCAGATGCTGGAGAGGGCCACCTTGAGATGAACAGGTGTCTGAACAGGTATCAGAACAGGTAAGATAGGTGCGGAGGGTGGCGGCGGTGAGAGTTGCAGCCTGTGCGGGGTTGTGGTCGATGTAGAGAACGGCACTGGTGAGGGAAATTGGACACCCGTAGATGCAGAGCCGGTATTAGCCGGTATTATGCCACGAGAGGCAGTGAAAGGGTGAGGCCGTGAGATGCGGGGCGTCAAGTAGTTGTTGGTGGCACTAAACACTGTAGGAGGCGGTCAGAAACGATGGTCCAAGACACCCCTTCTACCAGTTGTTGGTCACAACCTCCTGATGATGTAATGAAAGTCCTGGAGTAGCTATTTATGGCCTTTAATTGTGGAGTACGGGGACAGTATGTTGCCCATATGAAAGTTAGCCCTGAACTGCCGGGTACATCTGCTATTGGTTGGTACATCTGCTATTGGCACATAGTGGGGGGGGGAGGGCATATATACATACGCATAACAGGGATGATACATACATATAACAGGAATGGTACATAACTGATTAGTGCTTGTCATGTCCTGAAGTCACTGTTACACCCTAGACCCTGCTGACTTTAAGTTGAGGGGATACTGGTTTCCCCTCGAATTAAAGCAACATAATATTCCCACTGAACTGGGCCGCACCCATGACACAAACTCCGATGAACTCTAGACACGAGATTAAACTCTTTGAACTCTTGAACTATCACAGTCACTAGTCAGACAGTCCGACCTGCACACTTAACTTGATACTGCAATAACCTGTTTCACAACACTTCAACATTCTTCAATCAGTCTCTGGGGAGGACGTCTTTCACGTGGCAGTAACTGTGCGTCCACTGAGTCAGGTTCAAAAGCTTCTTCCAGGGGTTCCAAGAGCCATTCTTCCCCTCCATAATAGGGTTTCACTTGTCCTGCAGCTCTTTCTATCTTTTTCCCCGTGAACACATTTTCTGTCACGTACACACTTCCGTCCATTAACACCTCCACTACACGATACAGACCAAACCATTTTACATTAATTTTTTGACATGTACCCTATCACTGTTTCTTTCTTAATCCACACAATGGTTCCAACTCCAACCATTTGGTTCTTTCGGCTTCGGTTAGCCACGTCTCTATACCGTCTCGACATCTTCCAGTGCGTTTCCCGAATGAGAGCATGGGCAACCGTCATCTTGTCTTCCTCGCCATCGACTGAGAGTAATGGCGCACTGACCAGTCTGGGTGGATGGCGAAAGAAAAAGGCGAAATAGGGCTGCTGCCCCCCAGACATATGGACCGCCTGATTCATGGCGATCTGACAGGGCTGGAGCCAGCGTAGAGGGTGGCCCTGACATAAGGCAGAGAGGATTGACTTCAGGGTCCAATGCATCCTCTCGGTTATTCCATTCCCTTGGCGATGATAAGGGGTCATGTAGTATAGGGTGATTTGGTTTCGCTGGCAGAACCGTTGATAGTCTCTGTTGATGAACTCGCCTCCATTGTCCAGGACAATACCGCAGAGTGTACCATAGTCTGCCACATACTGCTCAAGTTTGTCTGTGATGTGTGTGGTCTGTTTTGTTGTAAGGGGGAAGAACCTAACGAATCGACTATAGTGGTCCACTACTGAAAGCACATAGTGATAACCCTGGACTCCAGCAACCATGTCAGTGAGATCTATTCCAATCCTCTCCAGTGGTTTATTCACTGAGGGTAATTCCTTCCACTGTTGCTGCAATCCAGTGTCCTGTTTGAACCTTTGAGAAGTTACACATTTTTTTTTTACATATTCACATACATCAACTTTGAGATTTTGCCAGCAATAGAGTTCTTCAGCTTTTTTAATAGTTTTTGTTTTCCCTAGATGACCTGTTGATTCATCGGCGTGTTGTAGAGCCTGAACAACTAAGGTACGAGGAACTGTGAGACTATAATGAAGACTACCATCTGCCTTCTCACGCTCAAAATGTAATGTCTCATCTACCAAGGCAAATTGATCTAGAGTAGTTTTTGGTAATCTTTTAGCAGGGATTCTACCACCTTCCAGATACTGCGCTAGTTCTCCCCATAGTGGTTCTTCTCTCTTGTGGTCTCTCATTTGTTCTCGGTCTAACGCAAGCCATGTGGCTTCAGGTGAACGGACTACCACTCGAACTGGGAGTGACAACTGGTCTGCGACAAAATTATTCTTGCCTTTGAGGTATTGAATGTCGTAGTTATATACCCTCATTTCCAGAATCCATCGGTTCATCCGAGGTGATTTAGTCTTGTGTATGAATATGCTTGTTGGAGGTCGGTGATCAGTGACTACAGTAATGATGAAAGTTCCGGCACATGAGGACTACTGCTAGAGCCTCCTTGTCTGTTGTTGAATATTGAGCCTTGCAAGGGGTCCATCTTTTTTAGAAGTACCCGACTGGCTTGTTGGTACCATCGGCTTCAAGGACTCCTCCAACATGAGTGTTACTGGCGTCCGTGGTAAGAACGAACGGCTGCTCTACCCGAGCTCTAACCAAAACGGAGGCGTTTGTAAGGGAAGACTTAAGATGTTCGACAGACCTCTGACATTCGGCTGTCCAGTGAAATGTCGTTCATGATTTAGGCAAACTGGTAAGGGGTGTAGCAATCCATGCGAACGATGGTACATGTTCCCTATAAAACCCACACATACCGAGGAATCGCCTCACTTCCTTCACAGTAGTGGGTGGCTTCATCTTCATAATCGCCTCAACATTTTTTGGATCCGGCTTATGTCTCTCGACCGAAATCTGGTGACCCAGGAAGGTCACTTCCTTACATCCAAATTCGCATTTACTGAGGTTTAATTTCACCCCGCTGACAGCAAGCAGCTCGAAAAGTTGTTTCAGTCGTTCCAATAGAGTAGTGAAACTGGGGGCCCATAAGATTAAATCATCTAAATAATTCTTGACTCAACCCTTCTGCAGAAGAGGCACTAATAATGTGACCATTTGTTGTGAGAAAATTGCAGGGGAACAGTTGAGACCGAAAGGAAGGCATCTAAATCGGTAGAGTGTTACCCCATCACTGAAGGTAGTGAGATCACGACTCTCCTCATCTAACAAAATTTGGAAATGTGCCTCTCGCATGTCCAGCGTGACATAATACTGATGTCTGGCTGCTTGTTCTACTAACTTATCTCACCGTGGGAGTGAGTAGACGTCCACCGCCAGGTGTTGATTCATGTGGCGATAATCTAGGCACACTCGTTTACTACCATCAGGTTTGTTTACGAGGACGATAGGCAACAACCAGGCTGCTGTGGACCTTTCGATAATTTCTCTGTCCTCCATGTCTCTTAACATCTCTGTGATAATCTGCTTTGCTTGTACAGGATAGCGATACATAGGCCCATGACTGGGTTGAGGGTCTGCGACTTTAATATGAGCTGGAGGACCACTGATGAGGCCTAACTCACCTTTATCAAGAATAAAGAGAGGGTCATACTCAAGGATCAACTTGGTTAAATCTTCTCGCTGGTCATTAGTGAGGTGTTGCCAATTCTGTTCTCCGATCAGAGCTTTCAGTTTCTGAGCGCGTGTTCCGTTTTGTTTAACTTCATCATTCTGTGGGAGAAGATCGCTGTGAATCTTAGTAACGTTAATTTTGTCAGTGATTGGATTGGCCATTCTCCTGTATGATCCGATAATTGTGCCCTTACGAAATGCTTTTACCTTTTTGGTTGCATTAATGACTGGTAAGTAGATGGTATTTGCCTCATTGACTTGGACCAAATAAGGATGACTATTATGACTAACCCTGGGTTGAGGGTAGATGATGAGATTAGTTGCTGGGTCTTCCCTTACAGGTACAGGCATGAATTTAGACTGATAGGGGTCTACCTTCACTGTAGTAAGAAGGTTAATCTGCGTGAAGAGTTGTGCTGGGTTGGAAGGTTCTACTGGATCAACTCTCACTCTCCCCACCTTGTTTGTCTGGTCGTGGATATGATTCACCACATAAGGGGCGCCTCCCCAGATCATAACTCTCTTTGCTCCATCCCACATGAGCGGAGCTTGGCGCTCAACACGTCACATCCCAGGAGTATGTCAGTACTGATATAAGAATTTGGCACTACCGGCAACCATTGTTTATGCGTCTTCTTGTCACCAACTGCTATTTCGGCTTGCAACATTCCTAATACTCTCAGAGGTGCGCCTGTGATTCCTGGTAAGCGCGGCGGGTTTTGACTTGTGTTTATTTCTCCCCCAATCCGTTTGATTGCGGACCCCTTAATTAAAATGTAGCTACTCCTGGTGTTTATGATAGCTTCTATTATATTCCCATTTATTATTACACTGATGATGGGGGATGTTTGGCTGCCGGCTAGTCATAACTGTTGAGATGGTTCATGAGATGCTTTTGGAGAGTCATTTTGAGCGGGGAGTTTGTGACTGCGTCCAGGGCACCCGCGTTCTTCTCGCCAACATCCGGGTCTGCGACAATCAAAACAATGCCCAGGAGGGGGTTTCCGCCAACAATCTCAGAGGTTATGTGATGATGTGACACAGTGAGCACAGTATTTATCACTATATGTTTTGGGGGTACTAGGCCATCCCTTATTCACTTGTGCTAGGTTAGATTTGAGCTCACGGATCCGGCGCTTTAATTCTTTCATTTCATCTCTCGGTCCATCTGGACTCGAGTAATCACTCTGACTCGACAAGGTAGATGGTGATAGCCGTTTTTCTATCTCCCTTTCCATAGTACTTCTCTCAGAAGGCACTGCTTTGATGCAAGAGGACTGACTCACTTTTAATAGTTGGCATTCATGTTCAATTCTGTCAATAAATTTTCTCAGTGGATATTCATCATCTAGGATTCCCTCAAGTTTTACTCGTGATGGAAGAGGTAATCCATACCACAGTTTCCGTTTGATAGTCCAGTCACGGTTAGGGAATTTCTCACTAGGGAATTTATGTTCTATGGCCGCATGTTGGCAGATGAAACGGTGCGTAAAGGCCTGGGGTGATTCTACCCAATCATACCATGCCGAGTCCAATTCTTGCCAAACCCGGTCAATACTAACTTCAATGGCAAACTCTGCTCGAAGGAACGCCTTGGATGCTGACCATGAGGTTACTCGATTTCTGGTCTGGTTGTTATGAATGAAAATGGCAAGTTCTGGGCTTACTCGACTCTTCGTGATCTGTATGCGCATTACATCATCCTGGTCACACTGTTCTACCACTTCAAAAAACATTTCCAGGCGAGCTGTGGCATCGATGCTCTGTAATTGGCAAAGTTCCAGAGTTTGAATATCACGAGGCTTTATGAGGTTCCCTTTTCCTTTCATTGTTAGAGGTTGATCGGGAGACTGAGGATAGGCTGAATTCGTGGGGAACTGCTGTGAATCAAGTCTGTCGAGTTCGTTTGCTAACTGGGACAGTCTAGGAGAGAGTTCCTCCTCCTTAAACTGGATTTCTACATTAGCTCGCCAACTGATGGTGAATTTTGATACTTTGACAGGTCATGAGAACAAATGGGCCTCTAGTGTACTATTACTGAGGAACGTGAGAACAATTGGGCCTCTAGTGTACTATTTCTGAGGAATTCTCTCTTGATTCATTCACTGTGACGCACGATCTTATTCCACTATCATATCTTATTCTCACAATAATATCTTATCCCACCGCTTTAGCCACCAGCGTCATGCAGGATTTTTAGACCCTTTATGTGAAGATGCGTAAAGGTCCAAATTTTAGCACTTATGAAATGGTGAGAAAATTTTATGAACCCTGTCTAACAAATCCCACAGCTCCGGTCACAAACGTAATGATAGATATTTTAGACTCACCGTAAGATTCAGAGTTTTAACTCCTTAACCGCGGGTCGTCACTTTCGTGACGGTCGGGTGCAATGGATCATACCACGGGGCGTCACTTGAGTGACTCTGTGTTATTTTTAATTCCCCCAGGCTTTCAGGTGGAGACTTGTATCATCTGTCAGCCAGTGTCCAACAATAGTCAGAGCTGCTAATGTCATCAATACTCCAATCCATTGTTGACAATTTAGCCATTTTCCCCCATTCTTGACTCCCCTTCCTACATCCCCTCCATTACCCTCTCGTGTTGTCTGCTAAGCTGCTCTGCGCTAAGTAAATCTTCCCCGGATTTTTCCACTGTTTTCATCCATTGAAATGATCCCTATGCCCTATTCTTATACA
>JAGKTI010031642.1:1820-12085 GCA_018397915.1 Birgus latro
CACCACTACGCCGCCCAAGCGTGAGGCACCCACACGCCACCTGGACGATCTCCCCCCTACACCGGACCGCCACCTGAACCTTCCGGGGCAAAACCCCTGAACAGTGAGTGTTGCTCTTTCCTATTGTAAACCTTCAACAGTGATATATCCCCCTGTGTAACTCTCCCTCCCCCTGTGCAAGACCTGGGCAGGGACCTCGAGTGAGAAGGCAGTGATCATTCCCGCTTCTGTGATGATCCCCCCCCCCAGTGACAAACATATCCCCGCTGGTGAACCTAGTGATTCATGAGCCCCCTGTGACCCTCAGTGTGCTCCCCTACGAATGTGAAGGTTCAGTGCTTCCTCAATGTCATAAGTGAATTATCCATGAGGCTCAGAGACTCCGGGCAAATATTGAACAGTGTGTGCTGCCCCAGTCGGGACTTACAGTGGGCACCAGACTTATAATTCATAAGATGTCATTCTACTATATTTTTGTTGCCCTAAATTGTACCATAGAGGATTCTGTAAGTGCCACATGTGATATTCTATATTGTAATGTGTCTGTCAATCTATCTTAATATATGTGTAATACTGGTTAGCCTGTGTTTTTGCCCTGTTACTTTGGTATACGTTCCGGCCCGGTCTTGAAATAAAGAACCCAAGGCTTGTGTCTGTGTCGCACCTTAAAAACACAGAGCATAACACAGAATGTTACGTCACCCTGGAAGAACAGTGACGTTAGGTTCGTGTGTATTTGAGTTTAGGATGGCGGGCAGTATAATCTCACGCCCATAACATTCATGGAACCTTAATATTAAAGTGAGTACAATTATTATTGTGCTTATTTTAGACGACATGTGAATGAAGGGAAAAGTCTTACACAGAACTTATAAATGATCTCTACAGATTAATGGCACCTTTACAACCTAATTGACCTTCACAAAATACGTCACCAGCACATACTCTAGTCTTAACCTAGCTGATAAGGCATTGTTATTCCGGATAATTACCCGGTGTTTGACTATAAATGGATAAAATTAACAGAGATGATAAAGTGAGAGATCTATCAGGTGTGGAGAAAGAACATGCAATTTCTTCCAATGAAGTAGTAGTGGGGTGTGTCCTTGCTCACACGCTTTTCAACGGGTGCATGGATTGGGTACTTGGCCAGGCTGTGAGTTGAAGTCATTGTGGAGAAGGCCTATCAATTGGCAGGTTCAGGGTTACTGACCTTGACCTTGCTGATGATGCAGTTATCCTAGTGAAGTCACTGGAGATACTACTGGATGCTCTCGAGAAGTTTCACGAGAATGTGAGGCTGATGGGTCAGGATCAGAGTCCAAGTATTTGGTAGTTTGTTGGATGATGCAGTTCAGTCTATCCAAGCATGTGGTTAGACTGTGAAAGTGCAGGAAAGATTCACTTATCTAGGTAGTATGGTAAATTACAACAGTAGGTCAGACGATGGAATTTCTCATCGTGTCAGTCTGGCCTACAGGATTATGAATTCTCTCAACTCGGGTATTTGGAGGTCAATGGCTTAACCCGTCACGTCCTGACCTATTTCCAACCCCCGATGACCCCCCCGTCCCGAGCATTTTCGTTTTTTTTTTTTTTTGGCTCAAACCTTCGCTTTTGGTGAGAAACATCGAAAATTCATTGAGAAATCGTCCTCCTGAGACTATAAATTGTGCTACAGGTGATGAGTCAGCCTTATGTTTTCCCTCTTTCTCAGGGTACCTGGCTAAAGAAAACGAACTATGGAAGGGTTAACTAATTCAAGCCACTTTAAATTACGTATTTATTTATGTATTTGGTATGAATTTATGTGTAGTACAAGACTATATTGGTTTTCACACATTTATATAGGCAATAGAAGCATTGCTCAGTCACCAAACACATCCACATATGTCACCTTCCTTTATGACATTACCACCTCATCACTTTGTTTGTTTCTTGCTCAAGCTTATTTATTTCTTTGTCCTCCACCTCAGGAATTACTTTCACTGTGAATTTCGTCATTGGAGAGACCGTGGGGAAACATGCCTTTACTGGCCAGGTTACTGTTTACAGGTGAAATGCCCAGAGTGGGGGGGAGGGGGGTTAGGTGGGGCCAGGCAGTATCCCTGCTTGACAGCAGATAGAGAAAGGTCTTCCACATATGCCTACAAAACATCACCAATGAAACTTGAAAATTGTGCCAATTATGACCCTTGGAATTGCGCGATCTACCTGTACATTGATGGGTGTGGCTGTGACAAAACATTGCGACGTACCCATACTTTGATGGGATTTCTCGGGTTAAAGCAACGAACTGAGTCCTTTAGTACTAAGTGCATTTGCAGGATCATGGGATATCGGACTGTGGGGTATCAATGGTATTACAGGGCATGTAACAAGTGACTACTCCGTGAGACTGCGTTGAGGCCTATAACCCACAAAATACCTCAGTTACATCGGCACGTGGTCCGTTTTCCTGAGGTTGACCCCACCCACACGATGAGCTCTGAGAGTTAACTCAGGGTGGACAAGACCTATGGGAAGACCCCAGAACTCATTCATGGAACAGGGGGAGGAGTCGCAGCCTGGAAGGTTACACGAAGGGAACCTCATGGATAGACTGAATCAGAGGGTGAGTGATACTATGCATCCCCCTTCCACCTCTCCTGGCGATTATGATCGTGATGATAAAAGGGGAGGGTGGGTCCTTTATTATTGCACGATGTTATAGTTTACCACCATAATGAACAGATTTTACATTTTCTTTCAATGTAACATTAGAGCAAACTATTTTTTTTAGGCCTAACAACCCCATACAGTTTCCTCGTACATTACTGCATGCTATATCCCATAACTCCTTGTATTATTTGCCAGCAGTCCAATTTTTGAGTTGAATGCTGAGCCCATTGGACATGCACGTTCCCCTACACAAACTGAGTAAAATGTGGCAGCGACAACGGCATCACCAACCACCAAAACAGGGAGGAAAAGCTCACATTACAGGTGACTTGGCCTTCAGGGCCACAATGGCTTACCTCACTCTCTCCCGTAAGCCCCTCCTCCCCGCAACCGGACCAGACCCAAGGTAGCAGTCCGGGTGCATTACACTCCACCTGGGCCAGCCCTCATCAGACTTGGGTTGGGACTTGCACCTTAACATTCCCACGCAGCAGCACAGCAACTTCCGCCGGAATTGCTGATGAGGAAGTGATCACCAGTTCTTCCTCGACTGCTAACCTCCTTCAGGAGCAGGAACACGATCACGCCCGCCGGGTAGACCTGTGTGAGGGCATCCGCTGGATCACTCCTACCAGCCCTGGGATTTATAGCAGTGCTAAGGTAGCACCCACTTGGCATACCACTGTGGGGTCACCCGCCGGGTATCTCTCTTTCCTGCCGCCCTCGGAGTAAGGGATGCCTGGACAACGCCCGCCAGGTTAGTCAGGTAAAGAGAACATCCATCGGAACTTCCCCTTCTCCTCCATCAGGGTGCCTTGGCAGCGCCTGCCGGGCATGCCCCACTGAGATCACCCGCCGGGTATCTCTCCCCTGCCGCCTTCGGAGTAAGGGACGCCTGGACAATGCCCACTGAGTTTGTCAGGTAAAGGAAACGTCCGCTGGAACTTCCCCTTCCTTCCCTCCATCAGGGTACCTTGGTAACGCCCACCTGGCTTGCAAGGCTCGAGGAGCATCCATGGAATCTCCTCCTCTCCCGGTGTGGAGTCACGGCAGCGCCCGCTGGGCCCACCATGTTGAAGGTGTAAGCTTCAGCTCCCCCTCCTCCACAAAGCCGGAACCTCCCAAAGGGCATCGAGTCTCTGGCTCGGCTCTACCCTCCTGCGGCCTAGTGGGACACTTCACTCTCTCCCTTACAGGTATAGCGTGTGATGGCTGAGACACAGGGGTCTTGTCGGTCCAGCTGCCCCTCTCCTGAAAGTTGACGCTGACGGACTCTCCAGGGCACCCAGGCCACAGGCGACTCCTGACAGCCTCTCCCTCCCGGGGCCACAGCCTTCCGCACATGACAGGAACCCCCTCTTCCCTGGGCTCTCCTGAGGAGCCTGACGTCTCCCACACCCTGACTACCGCTCGGGCAGTATGCCGGGCCACCCGCCTCCTGGCCTTCTTCTGCCCTAGACCTGAGGACTCCAGTACTCCAGAGGCTGCCTCCCAACGTGAGGTGACGCCCCCACCTCCTGCCGGCCTCCTTTCGACCTCGGGCCGACATCTGAGCCTCTAGAGGGCGTGAAAACGCTCTCTCACCCTCACTCCACGACAGTCACTTCTTGTCCTGTGTGGGACTCCTCGATTTCTCCCCTAGTGTCCCCTGAGTGTACCCTCTTCCCCCAGTGAACGATCCCCTCCTCACTCCTCCCCAGTGTTCCCTCGCCTTCCCCAGTGCCCTGGAGTTCTCCCCAGTGTCCTTGTGTGTTACCCAGTGCGAGTGAACCCAACAGTGATATCCCCAGTGACTTACCGTACCCCATAAAGCCTACCCCAGGTCCAGTGTACGCCTCAGTGATACGAGGGAGAAATCTCTGAAAGACAGGTGTGGGGCAAGAACTTATTGTGTAGCCCTAAGACAGACACGTAGTGTGCCACCGACTCATCATACCCAGTGTGCCACTCCGCTATTATATTTTGTAACTTAGATTATTGTAACTAAACTCTGCAAGTGTCACGTGTAGTGTTCAGTATAGTATTGTTTGCCTAAATCTGGTCAATATATGTGCTGTACTTGTTTGCCTGGGTTTATGCCCTGTTCCTTTGGAAATTGTTCTAACCCGATCAGGTAGTAAAGGACCCCAAAGCTTTTGCCTGTGACTTTTGGTGTGAGGAGTAGCGCCCTAAGGCACAGCGGTAAACCTGAGGTTGAGCCTGTGTACTTACGGAGCGAGAGGTCGCGCTATAAAAACAGCTCATAACACTGGTGGCAAGCGGTGGTCTTCGATCCGGTAGTCAATAGAACACCAAGGAACATTTAGGGACCCATCAAAATGGCCGCTAAATGCACATCCCCATACCAAGATTTGACCCCAAACAATATGATATCGACACCTACATATGCATGATTGAACCATTACTTAACATAGGCTTTGAAAATGAAAAAGAGAAAATAGCAGTCACTCTACTATGCTTGGGAAAGATAGTCTCCCGAATCACTACAAAGATTGTCCCTGAATTAACATGGGCTCAATTTAGGGGCATAGTCATCCAAGCCGCTGCCCCATCACTGGGAAAGGTCGTTGCCCTTTCGCATCTCTATGCCCTCACATACGACGGAAATCTGGATGACACACTCACCCAGGCCAGGCGACTCATCATCGTCGCATACCCAGGAGCCGACACCACTTCCCAGGACCTATTCATCTTCAATACCCTGTTAAGGACCCTCCCCAGCACCATAAAAGAACACTTCCTAACCTTGACCCAATGGACGACCTGACAGGGATGTACAACTTATCAGGCATCTTCTCGCCTTTCACACCACTTCACAACACATCGGCGCAGTGAGTGAAATCCCGACAAACCCGTCACAATCCCTAAAACCACGGATGTCCCATGGACGCAGTAGGGCCAGAACGCGCCCCACTAAAAAGCGCCCCTCTTCTAAAGACAACCAAATTTCCATAGATCCGTGGGACATTTCAGCGTGTAATCACCGGTGCCCCATTCACGACATGCGGGAACAACTCATTGCTACCCGACGGAGACCAACTACCCAAGGCCACCACATGGTCTCCTCCACCCAGTTTCACAACACTCCCAGCACACATCACAATCGACATATACGTCCCTTTCACCCTCCACCTGCCACCCCTCAACCACGCCACATCCACTCTCTCACTCCATCACACTCCACACCCTCCCTCCCTCCCTCCTCCACAATCACGCCTCCCACCTCACCCTCCACCAACTCCACAAATGCACTACACACACCTCCTTCACCCCTGGCGACCCCACCCCCCACCCCAGCACTCGCCGCCACACCACCACCACCAGACATGAAAGCACCACCACCCAACCAGAAAATCCCGCACTCACCCCCGGCCACCTCACCCCGTGACCGGCCCACCACGCCACCAACACCTGCCCGGACCACCGCCACCACTACACCTACACACTCCTCTCCCGCACCTGCCACCTCTCAACCACGCCACATTCACTATCTCACACAACCGCACTCCACACCCTCCCTCCCTCCCTCCCCCCTCAACAATCACGCCTCCCACCTCACCCTCCACCAACTCCACAAACACATTATACACATCCTACTCACCCCCGGCGACCTCACCCCCCCACCCCAGCACTCGCTGCCGCACCGCTACCACCAGACATGAAAGCCCCACCACCCAACCATAAAACCCCGCTCCCACCCCAGGCCACCTTGCTCCGTGGCCAGCCCTCCTCACCACCACCACACCCAGAGCTGCCTGTCTCTCCAGCCCAACAGCAAGATACAACCCACCACCCGCACCTGACACCGCCTCCCCATCTCCGACGTCCCCACCTCACCTTACACCACCTGCCGCCACGCAGCTTCCAAGCCAACCACAACACCACCCACCAAACACAACAATGCCCACCACCTCACCAGCACACCCACATTCTCCAAAATCACAACTCCAAAACACCACCACTGCTCCAGCACCAAGGACCCCAACCCCCAACACCACACCACCCCTGCTGCCATCTAGCCCACCTGACTCACTCGCCAAATCTCCCACACCACAAGACACAACGCCCCCACATCCATCACCATCAACCTCACCAACAACACGTGAACGCTACATACCACCCTCGGCCAACACCATCCATTCATCCACGCATGCCCACACCCCACCAAGACAAACCGCCCACACCCAGCCTCATTCCTCACCTGCCTCCTCGCCTCCAACACCAGTCTTAACCACCACCAGGACATGCTCAGGGTGCCTATCACACCCACCGCCCAAATCCACCACCTACCACCTCCAGCCATGGGGCCGTGACTTTCACCCCCCCGACGGTGGAAAATTGCACACCAACAACGACACCACCAACCACCAAAACAGGTAGGAAATGCTCACCTTACAGGTGACTCGGCCTTCTGGGTCACAACGGCTTACCTCACTCTCTCCCGTAAGCCCCTCCTCCCCGCAACCGGACGAGACCCAAGGTAGCAGTCTGGGTGCATTACTCTCCACCCGGCCAGCCCTCATCAGACTTGGGTTGGGACTTGCACCTTAGCATTCCCACGCAGCAGAACTGCAACTTCCGCCGGAATTACTGGTTATGAAGCGACCACCAGTTCTTCCTCGACTGCTAACCTCATTCAGGAGCAGAAACACGGTTACGCCCGCCGGGTAGACCTGTGTGAGGGCGTCCGCCGGATCCCTCCTACCAGCCCTGGGATTCATAGTAGTGCTAAGATAGCGCCCACCAGGCATACCACTGTGTTGTCACCCACCAGGTACACCGCGGCCGTGCCAGCCCCCCAGCAGGAGCAAGGTAGCGCCCGCCGAGCATGCTCCACTGAGAACACCCGCCGGGTATCTCTCTCCCGCCACTCTCGGAGTAAGGGGCGCCTGGACAATGACAACCTGGTTTGTCAGGTAAAGGGAACGTCCAGCGGAACTTCCCCTTCCTCCCCTCCGTCAGGGTGCCTTGGCAGCGCCCACCAGGCATGCCCCACTGAGAGCACCCGCCGGGTATCTCTCCCCTGTTGCCTCGGAGTAAGGGACGCCTGGACAACGCCCGCAAGGTTTGTCAGGTAAAGCGAATATCCGCCGGAACTTCCCCTTCCTCCCCTCCATCAGGGTACTTTGGTAACGCCCGCCGGGCTTGCCAGGCTCAAGGAGCATTCGTGGGATCTCCTCCTCTCGCGGTGTGGAGTTATGGCAGTGCCCGCTGGGCCGGCCAAGCTCAGAGTGTGAGCTCTGGTTTCCCTTCCTCCACGAAGCCAGAACCTCCCAAAGGGGAACGAGTCTCTGGCTCGGCCGAACCCTCCTGTGGCCGAGTGGGACACTTCACTCTCTCCCCTACAGGTATAGCATGTGACGGGTGAGACACTGGGGTGCGGTCGATCCAGCTGCCCCTCTCCCAACGGTCGACGCTGACGGACTCCCCACGGCACCCAGGCCGCAGGCAACTCCTAATGGCCTCTCTCTCCTGAGGCTGCAGCCGTCCCCCCGTGACGGGAACCACCTCCTGCCCGGGCTCTCCTGAGGAGCCTGACGTCCCCCGCACCCTTAATACCGCCCAGCAGTACGCCGGGCCACCCGCCTCCTGGCCCTCTTTGGCCCTAGTCCTGATTGCCCCAGTACTCCAGAGGCTGCCTCCCAAAGTGAGGTGACTCCCCCACCTCCTGCCGACCTCCCTTCGACCTCGGGCCGACATCTGAGCCTCTAGAGGGCGTGAAAACGCTCTCTCACCTTCACTCCACGGCAGTCACTCCTTGTCCTGTGTGGGACTCCTCAACTTCTCCCCTAGTGTCCCCTGAGTGTACCCTCTTCCCCCAGTGAACGATCCCCTCCTTACTCCTCCCCAGTGTTCCCTCGCCTTCCCCAATGCCCTGGAGTTCTCCCCAGTGTCCTTGTGTGTTACCCAGTGCGAGTGAACCCAACAGTGATATCCCCAGTGACTTACCGTACCCCATAAAGCCTACCCCAGGTCCAGTGTACGCCTCAGTGATACGAGGGAGAAATCTCTGAAAGACAGGTGTGGGGCAAGAACTTATTGTGTAGCCCTAAGACAGACACGTGGTGTGCCACCGACTCATCATACCCAGTGTGCCACAGACTCATCATACCCAGTGTGCCACTCCGCTATTATATTTTGTAACTTAGATTGGTGTAACTAAACTCTGCTAGTGTCACGTGTAGTGTTCCATATTGTATTGTTTGCCTAAATCTGGTCAATATATGTGCTGTACTGGTTTGCCTGTGTTTATACCCTGTTCCTTTGGAAATTGTTCTAACCAGGTCAGGTAGTAAAGGACCCCAAAGCTTGTGCCTGTGACTTTTGGTGTGAGGAGTCACGCCCTAAGACACAGCAGTTTACCTGAGGTTGAGCCTGTGTACTTACGGAGCGAGAGGTCGTGCTATAAAAACACAGCGCATAACACTGACTTTTTTTTTCGCTTATTACTGTCTCTACCTCCAAACGATTTCATTCAGTACATGGTGTTTCTTCTCATTTGTTCTACTGGTTTCGGCTGAAGGGTGTGGTGGGATAGGAGAACATTCTTCTTTGCTATCGTATCTCATTCTTTTACAGGTAGTTTAGTTAGACTCTTATAGGAGCTGTCTAGTATGGGCCAATTGGCCAACTACTGTTAGTCTTTTTCTTGTGTTCATAAGTTAAGGGATTTCCTTTCCTCTTCTACTCGGTCAGATTATTTTGCCCGCGTTGAGGGGGCGGTGCAGTCAGCATTATCAGTGACTGTCCTGCATCATTCATTCATTTCCTACTCCTATTGTCACAGATATGCCCACAAGCAGACTTAACCATCCCTACAACGTCCATCTCAGCAGTTACTTCAACAAAAAAGGGATGAGGCTATGGCACACCTAATGTCTGATTTGGCTCGTATCTCTGATAGGGGTAAAAATAATCTTGTTATTTTCAATGCATCAAAAACTCAGTTCTTACACATATCAACCCGACAAAATCTTCCTCAGGATTACCCACTAATGTTTAATAATGAACAGTTATGTCCTGCATCATCCTTGAACATGCTTGGGGTTTCATTCTCTCAGGATTTGTCTTGGAAAGAACATATTACATCTCTTGTGAAATCTGCTTCCAAGAGATTAGGTGTGCTAAGCCGATTCCGTACTTTCTTTACCCCTGCACAGTTGTTGACCTTGTACATGGGTTTTATTCGCCCGTGTATGGAGTACAACTCTCATGTGTGGGGAGGCTCCCCACATGCAGCTCTTCTCAATAGGGTGGAGTCAAAGGCTTTTCGTCTCATTAACTCTCCTCCTCTTACTGATTCCCTTCAACCATTGTCTCCTCGCCGCACTGTTGCATCTTTATCTCTCTTCTATCGCTACTTCAATGGTCACTGTTCCTCTGAACTGTCTGCTTGCATCCCTCCACCTCTACGACGGGCACGTAGTACCCGTCTAGCAACAAACTCTCATCCCTTTTCTGTCCAACTCTCTAATGCAAGAGTTAATCGTTACTCCCAGTCCTTCATTTATGCAACTGGTCAACTCTGGAACTGTCTTCCTCTGTCTGTATTTCCTACTTCCTATGATCTCCAGTCTTTCAAACGCAGTGTGTCCAGGCATCTC
>JAGKTI010031643.1:0-12085 GCA_018397915.1 Birgus latro
AAAAAAAAGTGACCGAATTCAGATACATTTATGGAAGTATATACAGTATATATATATAAAAAGGTCACCTGTTTCTAATACTCTTATGGTAGGAGGGGGAAAAAAAAAGTCACCTGATTTTCATATGAGAAGCAGTAGGCTAGACAGAAAAAGTCACCTGATTTTAATGCTTTTCTGTAGGATGAAGAAAAAGGTCACCTGATCCTAATACTAGGCAGCAGACAATAAATAAATAGGTAAATAAAGTCTCCGAATCTTAGGCGTTCACTTCTCTCTCATTCACCCGTCCAATAACCCCCGTGGTACAGTGATTTATTTCTGTTTTATTCTTGATCACGGGAGACGATCGTATTTAGCATTGAGGAACTCTTCTGGCTGAACGAATTAGATATATTTCGCCCTTCACTACGAGAGGTCTTTATACGCTGAATAAAGCCACTCGGAGGAATCTAGAATTAACTTAAAATCATGTTAAGGTATGAAAGGGCTTAAAAATTCTGAGTAACATTCCTCTCCATAACTTTTATTGATACTCCAGACCGACTCAACTCCGGCCAACAATCTGTAGTTGTCCTCAGATACTAACTAAACCACAATACGCTGTCAATTTCATCTGTCTTAAAATTCCGGTCTCCTGATTTCAATGCAGAACTGTAAAAAGAAATTAACGCTAGAATATGTTAATCACAGTGCAGTGCTATGGAAAAGTTGTAAAGGCGTATTACCGTCTTGTTTCGCTACTGAGATGCGGGAAATAAGGTGCAAAATATTCACCAAATTAAGGTGCACAAGGTATAGTAAAAAGCACAGCACCAGCAACGTGTATTAAACTCAAATAGCGTTTGTTTGTTACCCTCTTCATTAGTTGCATCTCATTTTCCCTCACTCCCGTTGTCACGCCGGTCAGGTTGGTGGGCTCAGTTTGTTCAGCCCTTGTCCCAGTTCACCCAGAAATACACCTGAGAGCCCGTATGTAAGCCGACCACTGCAGACTGTGTATGAAGAAGCTAAAAGTGAGGACAGAGGTCATGAGACGCTTAGCTGCGTGGTTCATCTCCATAGCTTAGGGGTATGAGCCTTTGAGGATTTGTCACTCATTGCGCTGGGATACATGGACTCTAGGTCACCGAGACTAAGAAATTGTCTACCCTAGATTTTGTGTTGGTACTAATTTACCAATTAACCCACAAAGATGCATGGACATGAGTGGCTCCAACTGTTCGCATTTGGGTTCGAATCCTGGTGCCATCTGATTGGACACCTAGTAGCTAGCAATGATAACCACTCGGCCACCGCTGGCTTAGCAAAAATTAGTTGCATTGATAACCCTTGAGCAGTTGTTAGGCATCGTTATAGGCTTTCTCCTTTGACATCTTATAACCTCAACCACTCAGCAGAATTACATACATTGAACCAATGATTCACTCTTATGATTATATCAGTACCTTGACATGGGGAAGGAATTTTGGATTTTCTTGTTACTTCCAGATGGTTGATTTAATTTTGTAGTGGAGAGCTTAATGAAAGCTTCGTCTAACCCGCTCCTGTCGGAAATGTATCTCCTAAGCTGAAGATAATTGTCCTGAAACAGAAAAAATGAAATTAATAAACAACATTCTTCGAATGGGCTATCCAGTCAATTAAACTACTTTCCATGCTTAATTATTCAAATCATCAGAAAGCTCTTCACCCAATACATTAGTTTTCTTTGTCACACTGCATTGTCCAATGCAGGGGACAACCCTGCAGGGGAGGTTCTTGCCCACGGTTGATGGGTCTGCTCGACCAGATAGACTGAGGCTGATTAAAAACATCCTCATAGAGTGCTCTCATGGTCACCATACCATTTTTTTAATACTAAAAAATGACATTAATACTATACAATCTTTCTCATATACTTTGTCTTCCACCTGCCGCACTGCAAACACATCGATCCACCCATTCCACACCACTCCAGAGACCACCATGTTCATCACTCACACAGAATTATTAGCTTGTCTCTCATACCCTGTCCCTCACCATACCTACATTAATTTTACACGCTCGACACAACTCCTGGCTTATTACAGGTAACGCCTGACTGTTATATCGAGATGGTGTTGGAACCTGACGGGTTTAATACCGTCACATAACTCTCAGAGCTGATACAGTTCTAGAATTCTGTTCTAGCAAACGCCAGACGATTTTATTCCGCTGAGTGAGAAATGCCAGCCTGAGTGTTACCTTGACACGCTACATTCAGCAGATTCTTTTTTTCTACCGTGAAGCAGTCAGTAGATTAATTCCTTAGTAATTTTTTTTACACACTCCAGTCATTCTGCTTTTTTGATAAGAATGCATGAATGGCTATGGAAACTGTAGAGAAATGGAAGAAAAAATGCCATTGAAAGGAAACATGAAGTTCCTCTTCCTGTAACGTCCCTAATTCTGCTTTCTCTGCTTTGCTTTGCGTGTGTGTCTCCTTCTCAGTGGAAGAAACTTGTCTATTAACTCCTTAATCCCAAAGTAAAATGGCAAATAAAAAAATGACAAAACTATGAAATATTCCAGTTAAGGACAGGATCTTTTAATCTGTCACCTCTTTCCTGAATGACTCCCAGTGTATAATTTATTAGCAACTCAAACACAAGCTGATGTCAAAAGAGTATTCCCTTTAGTCAGAGGACGTATTTCTTTCTTCCTTGCTATTCCAAGCCAGTATAAATTTATCCTATGTTAATTAATACAGAATAAAACTAAACTACGTTATCGACTTGAAGAGGTTAAGCATCCCATTTCTCGCCTATCAGAGCTATTATTCGAGGGAGAAAAATATACACAGTGGAGTTAGTTACGTGGTTGGTGATTAGTAACCAGGTAGTGGCAGTCTACCTGTAATGGGGTGGTACTTTTGATTTTGTAGGCTGTAGCACATATCACCGAAAATACCGGGTTATTTAAGATACAATTGCAGCTACAGCGGATCTACACACGTTGCTAGAAGTGTGTGTGTGTGTGTGTGTGTGTGTGTGTGTGTGTTTTCGGTATTATTAAAGTGGAGTGGAGAGGTATATGAGAGAGGGCGGTGTGAGCTGGAAGCAGGGCAGTGAAATGGCGGGGGACAGGGCGACGTGGAGGCTATTTGTCTGTGGCCACCCCTTACAGGATTAAGGCGTCTGGCAATAGATAGATAGATGGATGGGTTATTAAAGCAATAGTGGACCTACACACATCACTGAAAAGCTAGAATAACAATACAAATAAGTCTCTTCTCTTGAACACGCTCAACACTTTCAGATGTGAACGCCTAGAACAATGGTTTGTGTTTTGATGGATAGTATTTTTTAGTGATAGTTTTAGCACCGTCTGCCCGAACTGCATTCTGTTTTCATGTATTTCATTACCAAGAGATTATATTTAGTCTCAAAGAGTGGCCTAGTAGTGAAGGGATTAATGAATGCTCTATCCAGTTCCTCCAATTCGAAAGTTTTGTCTGAAATGCATGAAGCCGACTGCAGTTAGGAAGAACCTTAGTGATGTGTTATAGAGAGAGGAGTAGGTAAAGGAGGGATTATTTTGCTGTTACAAGTTCCAGCCCTCTCTGGGAACGTTTTCACCAAAGTTAGAAAAGAGATGAGTAAAATAATGCCAAATGAGATAGGCAACTCGTACACTGGTATATACATCATACATAATTGCTCGTTTTACACTGACGACAGGACCAATACATAATAAAATGTAGAGCAAGATATATAAAAAGATAAGTACTAAGTTCAGAGTATGCGAAGGAAAATAAATTCCATGAACACAACGCAAGAGTAAAATAAAATGTAGCGACGAACACAATAGTGCAACGTGTGCCACGAAATGAATGGCTACAGGAGTCAGTGTTTCCCCCCAGACATCAGGATAAGTGATACTATAATTACATAAGCCAGTAAACAACAAGCTAAGCCTTCTAGAGAGACTGGTATGAGGTAACGACTTGCTGAGAGAGCAGGAAAGGCGTACGAACACTTAAGAAGTTGCATAGTTTGGCGGCCGTCGTCCGTCTTAAGAGTTTCTCTTTGGGGTGACTCCTCTGGCCAGCTAATGACTTTCTCTACTGAGCGATACCTCTGGCAATGCGAGTGACGGCCACATCACAGCAGCAGGTGAGGGCGGAGTGCTTGCTTGCACTGTGTCGCACATCATGGTGGTTTCCATAGTACTGGATGGTGACCCTTAAGGGGTTATTCGGCATCAGTACGCAGGATTAGGTCCTCCCTGGTCCCCTCCTGAAGGATTCAACCAACAGTCTCCTTCAACACAGGGATATGAATGACAGTGAAGGGGAGATTACAAGCAGCCCTGGCAAGGAGGTCGTTCCTGGTGCGGCCAACATGGGCTAGACTCCATACAAATGAAATCCGTTATTAAAGGTGTGTTTTTGGTGGAGACCGGGTTAGGGGGAGAAGAAAATAGGAAAGGGGATGCGTTGGCGGCAGGCTGTTTGGGAATCGTGATGACAGCCTTTCAGAGTTTTCAGAGAGAAGGTAATCAAGGGCTGAGATAAGGACACAGTTCACGCTGGGTACTGCTGGTCCAGTTGGGAAGACGGTGGAAGCTGGATAAGAAAGGGGAATCATAAATAGTACAGGTAATGCAAGCAGCCTCCGCCCGGCTTATACGTGCATACGATGGGTAGGATAGGTGATGGCTTGGCTATTTGAGAGTTTCGGTGATGGTGAATTGAGGAGGGATACGTGGACTGGTACATGGTGAATATGAACAGCAGGATTTTGTCATGTCCATACAGGGTGAAGAGAGTTAGCAAGGATAAGTTTACCAAGGTCAGCGAGGATACTGTCGGGATTTCTACCAGAGAACTGAAAAGGAAAGTAGAGTGTCGGATGAATGTGGAACCAGCAGGCCATCTCAGAGAAGCAAATGCGGTTGACCCTTTCGAGGAGAGTATCGTTAGAGACGAACTAGTTAGGAGCAAAAATACGAAGCAGGGTACAAAAATGTAGTTAGACATTGCCAGGAAAAACAGGCACACAATCATACAAAAATGCGATCTGTAACTGAACAAATTGACTACTCTGGTCGATCTAGGGCAGTGAAGAATGACACGCATGACGCGATTTTGTGCCAATTAAGTGACTGGAATGATTCAGGGGAAACATGAGATAGAGGGTGAGGTAAGAGTCAAGAAGTGATCAAACATAGACAGCAGGTGGAAGGCACAAGCGATGGGCAGGCTGACTCGCCGTGGTCCACCAGTGTCGGAGCCAAAGAGGTGTAGGTTGTTGAAGAAGCGGGTGCAGAAGGTGGAGTCATACAGGGAAGGATTATAGAGGGAGGATAGAGGGATCCCGAGATAGTTATGGACTTCTTATACTCCGAGATAAGAGCCAAGAAGGATAAGGGTTGTAGAGGCAAGCCTGTGAATGGAAGAAAAAGTAAGCAGTTTAGGAAATATTGAAGATTAACCCACAAGGAAGCATTGTAACTTATATCACTGCAGCTGCCCATGAAAAAAACACAGTGAAAAAGCTTCCCGTATTCCCTTCCTTATATTAAAAGCAATTATGTCAATATACTAAATATACAATAATAAAAAAAGCCAAGTGTTGTATGAAACGTCGCGAGTTCGATCCTTGACTGGCATAGGGAGCGGTTTAATGAACTGACTTTGGCTAAAACAAAGTATACTAACCTTCCACATGACCCGTCCATATGTCAAAAACATATCTCCGCTATACCAGTGCAACAGCCCCGATTGAGACGGCCCTAGCATGTATTTAATATGGATGGTGGGTATTAGTGCTGAAGAGACATATGCAGCTGTGCGGCACGTAAGAGAACTAACTACCGAGATTCAGAGGAAGGGTTGCTAAGCCTAGAGTCGGATGCGTAAAAACGGAGTAAATGCAACCTGGGATGAAATAATGAACTAAAAAAACTCGAAGAAGATAAAAAACTCAAAGGAAATGATATGTCACTGGTACAATCCCATGTTAATCCTTAGAGTATTAATCCTTAGAGTATTAATCCTTAGAGTATTAATCCTTAGAGTATTAATCCTCAGGGTATTTTCTCTGCGGGGAAGTAGGCTGTGGTTTGTGCAGATACGATTTTCGGGTAACAACCTATAATGCAGTACTGTAATATTACATAACAGTCTGTTAATCAAGGATATGAACTTTACACTCTCACGTTCGTATTCTCGTCGACTAAAGAAGCTCCTTAACACCTCCTCTTGAGCGATTTAAAAAATATATATATACTCTTGGCAAATATCCTTCTGTATGTTATTTATGCAGAGTATGGCCATAATGGAAGGATTTCTTTAACACAGAAGAGGATGGTAAGGTGTAATAAACAATGAAACTTAGGAATAGGTGTTAGGGATCTCTCTCATTCAACGAGAATACGGCCCTAAATCATCTATGACCTGCTTCCACCCGAATCTGACATTAACTGGAAGAGAATGCAAGAGACGTCCCGACCATGAGAGTGCTGTTGGTGGTAGTATTAACACTCTCAGCCTCTGTGACGAGCTCTTACCATAATAACATCGGATGGCATTACCGGGGATAGAATACAAAAGACCTTCCGTCCATGAGACATTTTTAGTTTATTTTTTGGTAATTCTGATGATATTATGCATGCCCTGTTCAGGACAACGCTAGTAGTATTGCAGCTAACTATAGATAATGTTAATAAGCTCTTAATATTGTCACCATTAATTTTTCCACCGTCAGGACATCTCTAGTGTTCAATTACAACTAACGTTTGAAGATTTCATTTCCACAAGAGTGTTTTACCGGCATGAGTTAATTTCCATTTCCCCTGCTCCCACAAAAACAGAGATGTGACAAAGCAAGCATGACAGGATTAAATTTACCGTTAGGGTCAGAATTAGCTACAAGCAGCAAGGAGGGGATAGCCGGTGTGAAGGAAGATGAAGAAATACTGGAGAGGTAGGCTGGGAATATTCATCAAATACTTATAAAAGAATCTGCAGTTAAGTTAATGAAAATCAGTAATCGTTTAGTCACAAGTAACTGAGCCAGGTAAACAAAGTCGATGGTCATTATTTTTGTACGAAATGTATCTGTGTGTGTCTGTGTCGAAAACTCGAATCTCAGAAAGTATTGATCGTAGAAGGAAAAGTTATTAAAAAAAGAGTTGTTTAGAGACACAACTTGAGTTCACATGTCACTCAGCCAGCACTGGGAGTCACCCAGGATGGATACATGATAGGTTTTCATCTAACAGTATTGTTACAGTGTACCTGGATCACAGATGAGTAGTCTTATAATAACTGTAATGATTTTCTGGATGTGTTTAATATTTTCTCTGTGTATTGTAATAACTGTTGTGATATGTGTGGCATTCCCTCTATTGGTTTAAGAATATATTATTTTCTGCCATGTTAATACGGGGATATTCATTGTGGCATTAGTGGAATTGCTCTAATGAGTTGCGCTATTACCATATAACTTGTTTCCACGAATAATAACATCAGTGAGAAGCTGTCACAGGTTTTGTCCATTCTTGTTTTGTTTCCACTATTTAGCCATTTGTTGGGAAGAAGAGAGCCTCAGTGACACGCTGAAATTTCAATACCTGGGCGAAACAAAGCGAAAGTCTTGGTAATCCTTGTTTCATTCCAGTGATTATTTTGCTTCCTTTCATAGGCTATGACTCGGCGGAAAATGACCCAGCTGGACGCGCGGCTGAACTTCGTGTGGATGTGGGAGGAGGGCAAATCGTTCCGTGCCATCGCGAGAGAAACTGGAGTCAGCGCCAACACGGTGTCCAAGTGGATAAGGCGATGGGTGCTGGAGGGGCACGTTCAGAGAAGGAGAAACACCAGATATAACCCTTTCAAGACCGGCAGCCATTATTTTCATGTCCTTCACCCCTCACGACCATTACCTGTTCCAACTCATCACGTTTCCAACAATAGAAGATGCTATTCATTTCCTAATTTAGGAAACATGTTTGATCGATTCTCTACTACAGAATCCAACAATGTCTATAGCTTGATGAATGTAGCTTCATATAATGCAAACGATCTGTTCTCTTGGAATGGTCTCACAAGTGTTCATTGTCAGTGATAGATCTTACACATTTACCTCTGTTACAGATCCACCATACTGTAAACATGTTCTCTAAATCTAGCAGTGTGTACAGATTAAAACAGAAATATGATGCTATCACTCTGTTTCATGTTTTATGTGTATACCAAGAAGAGTGTATCCTCTACGAAAAATATAGGGTAAATTTATCACAGGGCACTTTCGTAATGGGAATACGCCACGTGACCTATCGTGCAACCAGAATTTTTGTCATTTGATATTTTCACACAACTTACAGTTATGGACCACATAATGCATGATATTTATCAGTCAACGTTACTGGCATGTCCACAGCCTCGCCTGTTATTCCCCAGTTCGCGTTACTGACGGACAACACAGTACTGGATCATTAAGTAAACTCTGTGTATTTGGAAGCACTCACCCAAGTGTAGCAGTTGGTTTGTGATGTGTCAGGTGGGGATGTAGTGGCAATACTCATCACCCTTTTACTAATAGAGTGTGCAAAGATGTGAGCAACCCCCAAATTTATGATGGGCAGTTTTTAAGAGATACGTGATGATGGGATATATTTTGGTTGTCTTCCAATTTACACAGCGCGCTTGGCAACGAGGTGAAAGGTTGAACTTTATTACTTGTTAAAATTTTTGGTGACGAAAATGGGGGCTTACGTTTGCCTTCACTTTTTCAGGTTTTATGTTATCTGTTCGTTTTCCTTTCTGAAGTCGGAAGTGATGCCATGAATGAAACAGATACGTTCGCAGCTTGTCCTTTGGTCTCAACATACTGCACACACACAAAAAGAAAATCTTTGTTAATATTGTTGTTGAAATTACCTAGTTTTCTGTGTTCTATCCCTGTTTTCTAAAGCTATCATTCCAGTAACTGAATTAAAATAGCATTCAAATTATTCCACTGAGTAAATGGTAGTGACAAAATATGATTCCTTTATTATTTCAGAACCTGCTGTTGATAAAATGACTGGAAGTTTGTAATGAATTAAAACAAATATTTGTAACAATTTTAAACTGTTTTATATCTAATGGACCTGGTATGTTCAGTAAAACGTACTTTATCCCCATCTTTAAGGATGGATACTGGATATTGTGTATACTGTGAGTATTGTGATGCCCAGGGATCCCACGCCCCTGTCCATAGGCTAGCTGTGGGTTTCTCTTTCACTTGGGAGGCTGGGAAAGCGTTTGCTCCCCTTCTCTACAAACACCAACAACGCCACTATACTTAAACTAAGCACTCACAGAGTGAATACCTCCGCTAACGCAATAAAATATAAGATTTACTGTTATAATTCCTGTTTCTTCCTAGGCATGTACGTTTTCTCGGTTTCACGTTGTAATTCAAATTTAATGGTCTTAATCTGTCTTGTTAATGAATCTGAGAGATTACATACCTCACCGAAGCCAATGATGTTTATGGTTTATTCCTGTATCCGAATCCAGATCCATATCAAAATCTGATAAACTCTTCCTTGGACCACTTCCCCTACCTACCAGATTTCATTGAGTCCCTATAACAACTTTTTGAGAGGTCTTGCACCCGTCTAGCAACAAACTCTCGTCCCTTTTCTGTCCAACTCTCTAAGGCAAGAGTTAACCGTTACTCCCAGTCCTTCATTTATACAACAAGTCAATTCTGGAACTTTCTCCCTTTGTATTTCCTACTTCTTATGATCTCCAGTCTTTCAAACGCAGTGTGTCCAGGCATCTCGAAATGAACGGATCTTGAATCTGGGTCTCTTTTGTATTGTTTTTGCTTTTCTCTTGGAAGGACCGGTTTGCGAGGTCCTGGCCTTTGGTTCCTTCTTCCTTGCATTAAAAAAAAAATACATGCAGACAAACAGACAGACATACACATTAAGCAAATAACCTCCTTCAACTTTGCTTGCAGGGGTAATAAAGGAAGATGGGGCCAGGGTAAGGTGCCTAAGCTTACATTTTCTGGGAGGTTCCTTCTCGAGTACCAACAGAGCAGAACCCCTGGGGTCTTGTCACACTGACGTTTATCATGAGAGCTATTGGGTAAACCCTTTGGAGTCCCAGCAGCCGGATGTGGGACGTGGGGTAGGGAGATCCCCGTATCCAGTTCACTGCCGATGGTATTCAATGGTGCAACGTGCAATGGCGTGAATCAATACAGCGTTGTAAAGTCTAGCGTGATGAATCCCGGAGAAAGCCTCCTGTTTGGCATCTTATATAAGCAGCGTTGTAATGTAGCTAAGTAAATTTACCTGAGTATTGATCTCAAGTAACTTTTGTAAGTACTGCACCGACTTTTTAACAAGTATACATTTCTTTTATCACTTTTGCTCTTATGTATTATTTTCAAATACTTTTACTCAGGTATATCTGAGAATAAAAAGTACTCGCTACATTAAGCATTGCAGTTTGGCTATGTGGCCGCTAGCCAGTGACAACGCACAGAACAGTGTAAACATAGATGAGGACTAATCACAGTCAGCTCTTCATATTTTGACTAATCATTTGTTTTGTTTTGTTTCGTTTTGTTTTTCGTACCGACCGCCATACTCCTTCCTGCAATATCATCACCATCACGTGTCTCTAGCGTCGTCATCATCATTCCGACCTTTGCTTTCCCCTCTAAGGGTGGGATGAGGTAGGGTCCAGAAAGCAAAGAGAAGAATACGATATAGGGAGAATTAATTAACAGCATTTTCTGTGAAATGGGCAACACACCCATTCATCTGCTATTCAGACTTCTGGAATCCTTATTCTACCTCACAGGTATGACGATCAGAGCTTTTTTTTCTTTATTTTTTTTTACAGAAGAGATTCAAATTACCTATCAGACATGGCCGACCTGACGACTCACTCGCTTCTTTCAAATCACTCACCTCGACTCCATACCTTGCTTCGTCACATGCTAATTTACCATATCCGCCCGCTATCTTCTTGGCCTACCACCCTTCTTTCTGCCTTCAGACTCACTCACAGCTTCTCGTTTCATCATCCTACTTGTATCTTTTCTCAGCCTACCATAATTATCATCTGAACAATATTTCCTAACTCCAAGTCTTTCGCTAATCACATCTTGTACCCTCCAACTTACGCACTACACATTTGTTCCTCAATAACCCTACTTCCGCTGCCCTTACCCATGACTTTTCGGTTTTCTGGCACGCAAAAATCTCACACCCATAGCTTAGTGTGTCCAGGAAAGCACCTGAATGCAATCCTCTTTCGGCCTTTACGCTTAGACCTGTGTTTAGCATCAGCGCACTCAAAGCACCACCTCTTTCCTTCCTTTTTCCACTCTACTTTCCATTTTCTTTGCGCATTTACCTCTCTTTTCTATAACTGCATCAAGGAGAAAGTAAACTCCCTTACCAGTTCAAGTCTTTTTCAGTCACTATCACATCACACTGATATTCATCTCCCTAAACAGGCATCACTTTCACTTATCAACAATCATTTTCAAAGCACGGCGCTCACAGACCTCGACAAAACTGCAACAGTCCGGAAACCTTGTGTTTGTTATCAGCAAGCACCACTCATCTCTATACATCAGATTTGACTTAACCATCTCTCTCTCTCTCTCTCTCTCTCTCTCTCTCTCTCTCTCTCTCTCTCCATAGCTTTTAAATACCCGTTTCCCCCCCCCCACCCATGTTGACATCACACTTCTTGTCTTACCCCAACACTGATCTCTAACCACACACTAAATGTCCACCCGCTATAACACAGGTTTCATCACTATCTTCAAAACTCTGAGCAACATTCGTCTGTGCCATGAACACCTTACAGATCTTTTCTTAGGCTTTTTCAACAGTTTGTTTAAATACTGATACGTCGTCTACACATCCCCCCTACCATCCCTAAAGCCACCCTGTTCGCGACTCACCAGATATTCCGGTGCATTCCTTACATTCTCAAGTATTCGTAAAATCCTTTGTAGTCGTATAATGTGTGTTTTTTCCACTTATTTCCATCTGTTTTTGTTTCTGTGCCAAGCATAATCACAGTCGTCTTCCACTCTGT
>JAGKTI010031644.1:0-12085 GCA_018397915.1 Birgus latro
TTTAAAGGATGTGGCAACTTGTAACACCTTCTACAGCACTATTACAGTAACTCTGTCAATACCCACCACTTGATCCAAATAACAGTGCAACAGACCTAGACTCAGAGTAGCTAAACATGAAGGCACTGCTCCCAAGCACTGAAGAAGAAACATTAGGCTTCTCCACTTGCTGCCATAAAACTGATTTGATGAAAATGCTGAGGAGATACATGACCTTCTTGCAATGAAGAATAGAGAACATAACAACTGATTGGTTCATCCTAGCTCCATAACCCCAAAACTGAATTTCAGAAGTTCAGAAGTGAAACCCAGAGGAAACTGCGTAACGTGGAAAACAAATGGTGGACTAAGCAAGAAAAAGAGCTGCGAAGAATGGCTGATATAAATGACCAACGTGGGTTCTACAAACCCTGTTCGATCAGCCAAAGGAGAGCTCCTGAAAGACAAGGAAGCAGTCCTTGAAAGACGGGCTTAACACTGCAACACCTTACTGAATTGAAGAAACCTGGAGAAGAACAATATCCTTGTTAACATCCCAAATGCCCCTCAGGCAGCAGATTTCGATGTCTCACCTACACTTTCAGAAACTGTTCAGGCCATCCGATCTCTGAAAAATAACAAAAGCCCTGGACCTGATGGCATACCATCTGAACTGATTAAAGAGGGTGGCCATTTACTTCATCAGTGCCTCCAGTCCATTTTCTCATACTTACTCGTACAATCCGGAACCAAGAACAAATTCCATCTAAAGGCCGTACTTCTAATACTGTAACCATCTATAAGAAGAAAGAGGACCACTCAAATTGCAGCAACAGTAGAGGTATCTCCCTCCTTGTGAATGCTAGTAAAGTACTGGCCAAGATAATGTTCTCCACATTGACAAAACATTTGACTGAGTCAACACTTCCTGAAACACAATATGGATTTCGGAAGGAATGAAGTACCTGTGATATGATCTTTGTTGTCTGACAGATGCATGAGAAATGCTACGCGCAGAACCAAGACTTGTGTATTGCATTCATCGATCTTACAAAAGCATTTGACACCGTCAATAGAGAACTTTTATGGAATACTCTGTCAAAATTTGGAGTTCTAAAGAGTCTGCATGACAACAAGAATGCTCGTGAGTCAATAGGTTGGAGCAAATCCAAACCCTTCAATGTGGATGTGGGTGTAAAGCAAGGATGTATCCTGGCTTCTGTCATATTCAACATCTCACTGCAGTCACACTTTTAAGTCACCGACAAATGAACCCTGATGGAATAAAATTCCAGTTCCGTCTAGATGGTAACTTATATAATCTCAGACGTCTTCAAGCACAATCAAAGACTGAAATAGCTCATTTTCTAGAGCTGCAATATGCTGATGATTGTGCTGTCCTTGCACATACCCCAGAAGTCCTACAACAGTCTCTTACCATCATTTCTAATATACAGTATATCATGCAATGGGTCTCCAAATAAATGACAGTAAAACAATAATAATAACTCAGAGGAACAACACAGCAGAGCCTCTTACATTTTGGATAAATGGCGAAAATGTAAAACAGATGGAGAATTTTACCTGCCTTGGAAGTGTGCTTATTGATAAACTTAACACTGATGCAGAAGTCGTTGCACGAATCAACCACGCCTCGGTCTCTTTTGGGCATCTCAGATCCAGAGTCTTTGGAAACACCAACTTGAGAATTGAGGCAAAGGCTTTCGATCGAGGGTGGCATAAATCTTTAATTTCCAAACTGCCCTCCTACGGTTTCTATCCTTCTATCTGTGCCTTCATCTGTAGCTTCCTTTCTGGTTGTTCTATAGCCGTTGTTGTAGACGGCCATCGTTCTTCTCCTAGACCTGTCAACAGTGGTGTTCCTCAGTGCTCTGTCCTATCACCAACTCTCTTCCTTTTATTCATCAATGACCTTCTAAACTCTACATCTAACCCTATCCACTCATACACTAATGATTCCACCCTTCACCTTTCCATTCGGTTTCCGCAACGTCCATCTCAGCAGTTACTTCAACAAAAAAAGGATGAGGCTATGGCACACCCAATGTCTGACTTGGTTCGTATCTCTGATTGGGGTAAAAATAATATTGTTATTTTTAACCCGCCTAGTCCCGACCGTTTTTTTACCCAGCCTACCTCCAGATCACGACCGATTTTCGACTTTTTGTTTTTTGGCTGAAACCTTCGATTTTGGTGAGAAACATCGAAAATTCATAGAGAAATCGCGATCCTGAGGTAAAAAAATGTTGATACAGGTGTCACTCAACCTTATGTTTTCCTTCTTTTTCAGGGTACCTGGCTGAAGAAAACGAACTATGGAAGGGTTGACTAATTCAACCCACTTTAAATTACGTATTTACTTCATTTATGTGGTACGAATTTATGTGTAGTACAAGTCTATATTTGTTTTCACACAGTAATATAGGTGTTTATAAGCAATGTTCACTCACCCAAAACCCCAGTATATGGCACCTTCCTTTACGACATTACCACCTCATCACTTCTATTTGTTTCTACCTCTAGCTTCTTTGTTTCTTTGTCCTCAACCTCAGGAATCACTTTCACCGTGAATTTCGTCATTGGAGAGACTGTGGGGCAACATACCTTTACTGGCCAGCTTACTGCTAACAGGTGAATTGCCCAATGTGGGGTGGAGGGGGGGGGAAGGGGGAGTTAGGTGGGTCCAGGCAGTATCCCCACTTGACAGCAGGTAGAGGAAGGTCTCTCACATATGCCTACCAAATTTCACCTGCGGATGTTGAAAAATGTGCACACAATGGGCCTTGCAACTGCGTGATGTACGATGCACGTCGTTGGGTCTGTCTGCAGAAAAAAGTAGCGACGTGCATCGTACGTCGGTGGGACTCGGTGGGTTAATGCATCAAAAACTCAGTTCTTACACTTATCAGCCCGACAAGATCTTCCTCAGGATTACCCACTAATGTTTAATAAGTTTAATAATGTCCAGCTCAGTCCTGCATCATCCTTGAACATGCTTGGGGTTTCATTCTCTCGGGATTTGTCTTGGAAAGAATATATTACATCTCTTGTGAAATCTATTTCCAAGAAATTAGGTGTGCTAAGCCGACTCCGAACTTTCTTTACCCCTGCACAGTTGTTGGCCTTGTACATGGCTTTTATTCGCCCATGTGTGGAGTACAACTCTCATGTGTGGGGAGGCTCCCCACATGCAGCTCTTCTCAATAGGGTGGAGTCAAAGGCTTTTCGTCTCATTAACTCTCCTCCTCTTACTGATTCCCTTCAACCTTTGTCTCTTCGCCGCACTGTTGCATCTTTATCTCTTTTCTGTCGTTACTTCAACGGTCACTGTTCCTCTGAACTGTCTGCTTGCATCCCTCCACCTCTATGATGGGCACGTAGTACCCATCTAGCAACAAACTCTCATCCCTTTTCTGTCCAACTCTCTAATGCAAGAGTTAACCGTTACTCCCAGTCCTTCATTTATGCAACTGGTCAGCTCTGGAACTGTCTTCCTCCCTACTTCCTATGATCTCCAGTCTTTGAAATGCAGTGTGTCCAGGCATCTCGAAATGAACGGATCTTGAATTTGGCTCTCTTTTTTTATTGTTTTTGCTTTTTCTTGGAAGGAACAGTATGCGGGCCCATGGCCTTTGGTTCCTTCTTCCTTGCATAAAAAAAAAAAAAAAAGCATGTACAGCTGTATGCCTCTCCACCCTCTTATATGTGCTGAATCCTGGATTGCCTACCAGTGTCACATAACAGCTTAAGTCTATTCACATCTGATGCTTACAGTGCATCCTACAACGCACATGGGAAGATAAAGTCCCTCACTCGTAACTTCTCCAGTGGACAAAGTCAACCACCATAAAAACCACGCTAGCTAAATAACAGTTTAGGTGGGTCGGACACACGTTTTGCATGCCTGAGCACAGCTTTCCCCGCCAGGTTCTGTATAGCCAATTCCCTGCAGCACGTCGCAACCCAGTGGGACAGAAGAGTTGTAAGATCATATAAGGACAACTCTGAAGAAATGCAACATCGTACCAAAAGATATGAAACCATTGTCTCTGACAGAAAACAATGGCGAGCCCTTTGCAGCGAAGGAACCACTTATCTAAGTGAAGCTGGGAATTGGCCAGGGAAGAGCGTAGACAACGGAGTCACAACCAAAACTGTTCTTTTAGCAACCCGGACTTGACATGCCAGCCGTGTGGCAAAGTTTGTGAATCCAGAATTGGTCTGCAGCGTCACACGTTGGCACCAAAGACTGAGAAACACACCATCTTAGTATAGCAGCTGTCGTCTTCTGTAGTTGGAGAACAGCGTTAAGTATAAGTTTAGGTGTGTGTGTGTGTGTGTGTGTGTGTGTGTGTGTGTGTGTGTGTGTGTGTGTGTTATCATATCACTCATTTAACTCGAATGTCGGAACGATTGTGGAGCATCATCTGATTACTTTTCATTTATAGATGCTCAGTTCTAAGAACGGCTTTGTCCGTCAGTTACTTGCTAATGATTTTCAGAAACGAGGTGTGCCACTTTCACTGACTTTAGCTAAGATCTTCTTGCTCCCGCATCGAGTTTTTTCTTATACCCCTTTTTCCAGTGATTTCGGCATCCCATAATTGTTGATTCCACAATCTATTAAAGCATATAGATTTCTGCCGAGTGGGTTTTAAGGTCAAGGCTTAATATATCGCCTCACATAGACCTTCTTAGACCGCAGTCGCATCTCCTTAAGCTTGTCAGATAGTGAGGGCTGGACATGTGCTGAGGACGGCTCGCAGGGGACGAGCACTTTTCCTGCGCACGTACGAGAAAGATTATAGTCTGACTGTGATTTGAAGGAAGGGGGGAGGAAGGTATTAATTAAGAGGGGGAGTGAGGCTAACGCAAGTATTTATGGAGAACATTTATCATTCTTCACGAATTATTAGTGTCAAGAAAAACAACTCTTCATGGATGGGGCTTCAGTGTCTTTTTTCAGCCACCCGGTTACATGAAATACGCAGCAAAAGAACATAAATCTGGGCCAAGTTATAGTAAAAGGAATATAGACTAAAAAAAATTCTTGGAGAGCATTGATGTTGTACTAAATTTTGACACCGTGACCTGAACCTCTGATAGACTGACCTTGACCCATGACCTTTGACCTTGACCCATGCCCTTTGACCCTGACCCGTGACATTTGACCTTGAACCATGACCTTGGACCTTGACCCATGACCTTTCATCTTGGCCCATAACCTTTGACTTTGACCCATGACCTTTGACCCTGACCCATAACCTTTGACCTTGACCCATGGCCTTTGACCCTGACCCATGACCTTTGACCCTGACCCATAACATTTGACCTTGACCTTTAGTTGATCTGCACCAAAACTGATCACGTCTTCCAAGACCCACATCCAATATACAGTCGCAGCCAGTATTTCCTTTCTACCTTCTCCTGGCGATAACGTAGACTTGACACCTGTGGACGGCTGGCAGCTCCCGTGAATATCAGACTATTAGCCTCTGAACCTTCCCTCCTTGTCTCACAGTCCATACTCTCCATATTAATTTTCACCTTCTCTTCAGTTAGGGACACAAATTTCAGCGATGTCAGGCATTTAAGAATAAAGAAACACACACACACACATACACACACACACACACACACACACACACACACACACACACACACACACACACACACACACACACACAAAATGACCACCATATTTAGTAAAGCAAATAAGGAAGGAATTAAGAAAAGGGATAAAAACAGAAAACAGGATAATGATTTCTACCAGGAACTGGGTGAAATGGAACATATAACAAACTAGTAGAAGAGGGTGATCAAATTGGAAATGGCATTTCTGAGTGAAATGGTTGAAATTAAGAAGCAATTGCGCATGCTGAAGGAGGAAAATGAAAAATTATTAAGGAGTTAATGAAAAAAGACACAACAATAGATGAGCTGTCAGTGGAGGTGGGTTCACTTAGAAGGAAGATCAGTGAAATGGCAAGTATAGTTGTCAACCATGAAAGTATTATGGAGGAGTTCGGAAATGATACAGAGACAGTTAGGCAAGCAAGCAGTCTGATAGACCAAAGCAGTGATGTTGAAGAGAAAATAACCCAGGTGAATAAAGTGACGCAAAGTTACAAAGATGATGTGGAAACTACGTATGCTGAAATGGTGAAAGTAAAGAAAGACTTGGAAACAAGAGTCGAAGAAAAGAAGCATTAGAAAGGAAGCGAAAATATAATCCACAACAAACCAAAATTGGTCAAAAATTCAGCAGATATCAAAAGATCTATAGTAATCACTAGTATAGATGAGGAAGAAATAAACAAAACAAAATTTCGAGAGACTAAAAGAAGATGGCAATTATGATGAGCATATTGAAGGAAGTATCAGAGGAAATCTGTAATAAAGACATAGAAGCACACAAAAAGCTAGAGAAATATGAAAGAAATAAGTCAAGGCCCCTGAAAGTAACCTTCAAGAGTGTAAACATTGTGGAGGAAATACATAAAAATGCAAACAAGCTCATGGACAAAGAGGAATTTAAAAAAGTATGGATAAAAATATGCCTAACTCAACAGGAATTAGGAATACTAAAAGAGAAGAGGTAGAAGTCTAAAGCAAAGAACGAGGAAAGATCAGAGGAAGAATACCTACTTTTAGAGTGTAATTGGATTGCAGGTAGGAAAGTGGCACATAACCAACAGGAAATAAAAATGAGGAAGGTAGCAGACTCAAGTTATGGCAAGTATGTAAACACAATGATTAAGCTGATGTACTAAAATGTAGATGGAATGGTGTCTAAATTATTAAAGATAGAAAACTTTGCCAAAAAAAAAGGAACCACATACTTTTTGCCTAACTGAAACAAAATGAACCCCAAAGACATCAAACGATACCCTAAACTTAGAAGAACACAATGTATGGAGAAGAGAGAAGTTTAAGGAAGAGAGGAGAAATTATAATCTTAACAAAGAAATATCTACAAGTCAATGAAATAAAACTAGATATACCCTCACAAGTAGAACTGATTGCATTGGAGATTAACACTTCTGAAGGGAAATGAATTGTGGCAAATTTATACATGCCACCCAAAACAAACACCTGGGGAAGAGGAGAATATGAAGACCTGGCAGAAAGCACTGTTCAGAGTTTAAGAACATTACTAAACAGAATGGAAGAGAAATCTGAAAGAATTATATTAACCGGAGATTTCAATACAAATGTAAATTGGAATACTCTAGATGTAAAAAAAACCATGAAAGCTGTTGGGATCAAAAGCTCCTAGATCTTGTGCAGGAGCTTTTCCTAACACAGTGTGTAAAGGAAAACACCAGGAAAGGAGGACTTGGTGATCCATCAGTACTAAATCTTATATTTACTAGGCAAGGAAATGAAATTGATGATATAATGTATCACTCTCCATTCAGCGAAAGCGACCATGTAGTAATGAATTGTAACTTCAGGACTGCATATGACGTTACTTGTAATGAGAGTTACAAAAAGAGTCTAAGCTACAAAAAGGCCAACTATCATGACCTGAAGAAGTACTTCTTAGAAATAGATTGGAAAATGGAGCTTAGATGACAAGGTTTAAGTATTATGTATAGAAAATTCTGTGATCTTTATGAAATAGGAGTCCAAAATTACATCCCTCAGCACTAAGAAACAGAATGTAAAAAATCAAAAGAAAAAAGAGACTTGCTGTGGAATAGATACAGAAGACACAATGGTGAGAGGGCATATAACAACTATAAAAAGCACAAGAAATGATTATACAGATATAAGGAGGGAGGCTCAGACACAGTTTGAGGAAGTAGTGATCGACCTATTTTATAGCTACATCTGAAGCAAAATCAAAGTTAAAGATAAAATACAGTCCATTAACCTGTCACGTCCCGGCCGATTTTCCACCACTGACGCCCCCCAATCTCCACCAATTTGGGGGGGAAAAAAAATGGCTCAAACCTCCACTTTTGGTGAGAAACATCGAAAATTCATAGAGAAATCGCCCTCCTGAGCTTATAAATGTTGCTACAGGTGAAAGTACCCTTACATTTTCATGCTCTATGAGGGTACCTGGCTTCAAAGAAAATGAACTATGGGAGGGGTAACTAATTCAAGCCACTTTAAATTACGTATTTATTTATTTATTTAGTACGAATTTATATGTTGTACAAGAGTATATTGGTTTTCACACAATAAAATAGGTGATATAAGGGTTGTTCACTCACCAAACACATCAACACATGGCACCTTCCTTTATGACATTACCACCTCATCACTTCTGTTTGTTTCCTCCTCTAGCTTGTTTCTCCCTTTGTCCTCCACCTCAGGAATCCCTTTCACCATGAATTTCATCATTGGAGAGACCATCGCGCTACATGTCTTTACTGGCCAGGTCACTGCTAACAGGTGAATTGCCGAGAAAATGGTGTGTTGGGGGAGGGGGGGTCAGGTGGGGTCAGGCAGTCTCCCCACCTGACAGCGGGTAGAGGAAGGTCTCCCACATGTGCCTACAAAAAATCACTCATGGAACTTGAAAAATGTGCAAATGATGAACCTTGCAATTGCATCATGTACAGGTACATCGTTGGATGTCACCGTGACAAAATGTTGCGAAGTGCCCATATGTCGTCGAGATGCCTCAGGTTAAGGATGAGGGGATCATCTATACAGAAAAGATATTTGTGAAGCACTTAATATAAACTTCCAATCATTTTTGCAAAAGAAAGTAATTTTGAAAGAGATGATATGGAACATGCATGCCCACACGTATTACCAGATATACAAATATCGGAAAAAAAAGTAAAGGAAGAGTTAAGTAAATTAGAAAAAGGAAAAGCAATTGGTCCTGACGAAATTTCTGGCTGGGTGCTACATGAATGTGCAAATGAGTTAAGCAGACCATTATATTTAACCCGTCACAGCCTGACTTATTTCCTACCTCTGATACCCCCCAATCCCGAGCAATGTCGGATTTTTTTTTTTCCTCAAACCTCCGCTTTTGGTGAGAAACATCGAAAATTCATAGGGAAATCGCCCTCCTGAGCTTGTAAATGTTGCTACAGGCGACAGTCAGCCTTACCATTTCATTCTCTCTCAGGGTACCTCGCTTCAAAGAAAACGTACTATCGGAGGGTTAACTAATTCAAGCCACTTAAAATTACATATTTATTTATTTATTTGGTACGAATTTATGTGTAGTACAAGACTATATTGGTTTTCACACAATAATATAGGCTATTTAAGCACTGTTCATTTAACCAAACACATCAGCATATGGCACCTTCCTTTACGACATTACCGCCTCATCACTTCTGTTTGTTTCTTCCTCTAGAGTCTTTATTTCTTTGTCCTTCACCTCAGGAATCACTTTTACAGTGAATTTCGTCATTGGAGAGACCATGGGGCAACATGTCTTTACTGGCCAGGTCACTGCTAACAGGTGAACTGCCAAGTGTGGGGGGAGGGGGGAGGGGGGGTCAGGTGGAGGCAGGCATTATCCCCACTTGACAGAGGGTAGAGGAAGGTCTCCCACACATGCCTACCAAAATCACCCGTGAAACTTGAAAAATGTACAAATGACTGACCTTGCAATTGCGTGACATATGGGTACATCATCGGGTGTCACCGTGAGAAAACATTGCGACGTACCCTTACGTCGTCGGGACACCTCGGGTTATTATTCAAGGAATCCTTAAGTCAAGGTAAACTACCTGATATTTGGAAGAAAGCAAACATTGTTCCCCTATTCAAGAGAAGGAATAGACAGAATCCACTCAGCTGCCGACCAGTATCACTGACCAGTGTTGTAAGCAAGATACCAGAGAAGCTGATAAGAAAAGCTTGGGTAAACCATCCAGAAGAACACAGTATGATAACAGAAAGGCAGTTCGGTTTTAGGAAGGGAAAATTATGGGTGGACAGTATCCATTTAGATTTCAAGAAAGCACTTGACAGAGTATCGCACCAAAGGCTTTTATGGAAATTGTACCATCAAGGAGGTATCCAAGACAATCTGTATTGTTGAATGCATGAGTTTCTCCGAAAAGGGAAATGAGAACAGTATTAAGGGGAAATTACTCACCATGGAGGGAAGTGACTAGCGGAGTTCCACAGGGCTCAGTGCTGGCACCAATTACGTTTTTCGTATAAATAAGTGACATGGACAGTAACACTGGAAATGAAAGCCATGTAAATATGTTTGCGGATGATGCAAAAATACAAAGAAAAATTACTAACACAGATTCTTGCAAAAAGAGCTGCAAGAGGAATGAAATAAGCATCATGAATGGAGCAATAAATGGGAAATGGAACTGAATGTGCACAAGTGTCATGTAATTAAGTTTGGTAAAAGTGAGAAAAGACCAGATTGGGATTATAAGTTAGGAAGATCAATCTTTCACATATCAAAAAGGGAGAAGGACTTAGGAGTGATTATCAATAACAGACTATCTCCAGCTGACCACATCAGTGAGAAGGTACGTAACATGTATACACTGCTTGCTAATATGAGAATAGCATTCACAAATATAAATGGAGACATATTGAGAAAGATTATAATATTCATCAGACCAACCCTGGAATATGCATCAGTAGTTTGGAATCCTCGTCTCAGAAAACACATAGATAAGATTGAAAAAGTACAAAGAGCAGCTACAAGATGGGTACCAAGCTTAAGGGATCTAAGCTACGAAGAAAGATTAGAAAAACTGAATCTACCAACACTACAGGAGATAAGAAAAAGAGGAGACATGATTTTGCTATATAAATGCATCTCAGGGATAGAGAAAATAGACACAAATGGATATATAACCCATGGGGAAACATCAGCAAAGGACACTGCAAAAAACTACATAAAAAGAGAGACGATAAAGACGTAAGGAAATTCAGTTTCCCAAATAGGGCAATTGATCAGTGGAATGCACTACCGAATGAAATAGTGCGCCAAAACGAGTCATAAATTTAAGGATAGGTACGATAAAAATGGTTTAATACACGGGACACTACGAGCGTGACTCAATCCTATTTGTTCCCAGCTCTTCCTCCCTTCCCGCCTTCCTCCGTTTCTTTCTTGTATCTCCATTTTTCCCTTCCCTCATTTTCTCTATCGTTTCATGGCTTTCAGTCATTGTTATTTTCTCCCGTGTATTCCTGCCCTAAATTCCTTCCTCCTTTATTCATTTCATTTTCATCGCCCTTCGTCTCAGTCTTCCATCCATACTTTCCCTTTCTTCGCTTTCAGACATAAAACATCAGACCACCAGTTCCCTCTTTTCCAATTCCATTCCTGTTCAATACGTCTTCCTTCTTTTCTGTTAGTTTGCATTCCATAGTATATTTCCTTTCGTCTTTCTTTCTTCCTCTCATTCTTCCTTCCTTCCTTTCTTCCCTCTTTCTTTCTTCCTTTTATCCTTTCTTCCTCACTTTCATCATTCTTTCTTCTTTTGTTATCCTTCCTTCCTTCCTTCTTTTTATCTTTCTTTCTTCCTCTCCTATCCTTCCTTCTTTCCTTACATCTTTCAAGCTTCCTCCATTTCTTCACTAGAGTCTTATACATGTTTCAGATCCTCTTCTTTATCATTCTCTCTCATCATCCTCAATCTTTGGTTCAGTTTATCTCTCCTTTCTGCCTTCCATCTCTTCCTTCATCTCCGTTGACTAATAGCATTGCTCACGACATTTCCTTCCTTCCCTGCTTTCATCAATATTTACTTTGCCCCTTCCTCTCTTACACACACACACACACACACACACACACACACACACACACACACACAAAATATACCCCTCGCCGGCTCAGTGGTAACGCTCTCGCCTAGCATCTGCCAAGACCGGGGTTCGCGCCTTGCTCGGGATGCGAAAAGTTTCACTGACGTAATGGGTGGTTATTGTCTCCCTTGAGCAAGAGGATGGGTGTGTGCGTGTGTGAAGGTCAGGGCTTTGCCCTTAGATTGGACTATATGAGCTCTCAGCTCTCTTCCGGGAGGGTAAAAGCTGATGATCACAGTCATCACGAGATCCTGACTGACCCGGTTAATTATACACACACACACACACACACACACACACACACACACACACACACACA
>JAGKTI010031646.1:2042-12085 GCA_018397915.1 Birgus latro
CTCTCTCTCTCTCTCTCTCTCTCTCTCTCTCTCTCTCTCTCTCTCTCTCCCTCTCCATTTCCAGCGCTGACTTATTTCGACTGCAATACCCAGAACGGGCTTCACAAAAACTCTCAATTCAGCCAGTTAGAGATGCCCCCCACAGATGTTCCTGGCTGTCCGGCGAATATCAGGTTGAACAATGGTCGAGGGAGGGGGTGTTCAGCCACGGTGTATCACGGCGATATTGTGTACGCGCCTGTGTGCGTGTTCAGCTGTTGGTTTATTACGGCTGTAACACGGAGGTACTGGTATATTAGTTTATCAATTACCAACATACTTTTTCTCCCCCCCCCCCTCCCTTCTCCTCCATGGAACTGGGTCACCTACCTTCCCCTCACTTTGTTTTTACTCATTCTCTCAACTGCTAATATTACTTTTGTAGCCAATATTTAAGCGTCTGTTATCAATATCAGTTTGCCTTCACAATTTTCAGTTTTACATGTAAAATGTAAACATAAACATCAGCTTAATTGCCTGTTGTTAATCACGTCACCGAAGGCATACCTATTGTGATAAGAGTTCGTTTCCACGTATGTATCTTTATACCTACATAGGTATGCATACAAGTTCATATCTCACGTACCGGTATGCCTTACCCAATTTGCGTAGCTACACATTGTGTGTGGATCTGGGAATAAGTGAAGTCTATTTTCGTGCATATCGATCAAAAGTCAATGTCGGAGACAAGGTTAAAATACGGGTGCTATATCACTATTCCAGGTACTTTTGTTATAGTTACTAAAATCAAACGAACTGTGAACAACTCTTATGAATGATGCCACACTTTTAATACCGATATTTTGCTCTGGCTTACGTCATATTTTACTCACCGTAGGGATATTTTTATTCCTCAAGGGGTCAAGAACATTATTACACAATACGGAAAAGCACACTTAAATTTTGTAAAGCAAATTATTCACCAGTGAACAATTTTTCAGTTGGTAATTGCAGCACTAATATGAAGTGCATATACTACTCCATTCCTGAAATTTGCTACAACTTTTCTTACTGTCCGTGAACATTCTGGTTTCATTTATTCAGGTAAGTGGACAGTGACATCGCGTGTCATTCCTCTCCCGCCACCCCAACACCTGAGTTTACCTGGAGCCATAACGAGCCACACACAAACATCACCAGCCCCCTCTCATATTACACATACATGGTGCTGGGAGGCGCCAGATTAGGTAAGCAGGATGTAAAGGCGACTGGGTAGGCAAAAAGTGGAGAGAAATACAAGCGCCTATGACTAGTTAAGGAAGATAAAACGAAAAATGCTCCACCACAAGATCTCTCACACTGAACATACAAGGTGATGGAAGGGCAGGATTAAGCAAGTAATAAAACAACCCATCCCCCTTCTGTAAATATCAGACATATATGGTGCTGGATGCGGAGAGACAAGATGTACAATCGGGAAAAAAAAGTTCGCCTACTCTTCCACTGTGTATACCTCACACTGAAGGCCTGTCTGTCACTTGGCTTCCTAACGAACCATATTAAAGAGTATCATCTATGTGCAATAAAACATCAAGCCTTTATTAGCTTAGGAATAACAGCCAGCAGAGGAACATAAGAAACAGAAGTGAAAGTTTGGCGTACAGTGACAAGGAAGGACAGTTAATAGAAGAAGAAAATGGTAGTAATGTGTATAAATGGGTAAAGATGAAAAGAAAAAAACTGAAAATGTTGGAACATATACCCACAAGGAGAAGAGAACAAGAATGTAAGGAGCACTAAGAGTATAAGGAGCAGAAAAAATATGCGAGAGGGGAAAGCGCATTAACGACGAGGAATGGAAGAAGAGGGGAGAGCGAAAACAATGAGGCAAATCAAATAAGGTACAATTCAATTATGAATTACGGGAGCGCGTAGATACAAGGGTGAGGGGCGAGGGAGTTAAATAGGAACGACAAGTGAAGAGAGGGGTAAAAGCCCTGATAACGCAAAAGTGGCTTAATAGGTGACTAAAAGATTAAGTTGATAATTCCACACTAATGCAATACAAGGAAAGAAACTCGCGCGGAAGAAAAAAGCGAGTGAAACATGATAACTGCAGAGCGGAAAGGGGAAAGGGCCGGCCGAATGGTACGAAAGAGAGCTGTTGGAAGTGAATTCTGAAGTGGGGCCAAGGTGGTAGTGGAACTATTGACATGAACGGGGATGGTAAATAAGAAACGAGGGAACGAATGCGGGGAAATGGGAGGAAGAAGGAAAAAATAATAAGATCTGGTAAGGGGGAAACTCAGGCAAAAAGGGAAGCACGGGGCAACACAAGGGGCAAACCAAATCTACAACCCTACATAATACAGGGACAGCGCCAAACACTACGGATATGAACTCATGCTGAATGGTTACCGACGACAATTACGACCTAACGCAATTTGGGATATTGGAGGAACCACTTTTAGACGACGGCGAGAACATAAATATGGTGTCTTGATGGTGAGAAGCATGTTGGTTATGAGCACCGCGCTGATGGCGACTGGAGAAGGGGAGGTAAGGAGGTGCGAGAGGGAAATAGAGAGGGGAAAGAGGTTAAGGTTGGTGGGAAATATACAGGTAAAGTGGGGGAAGAAAAGGTGAAAAGGGAGAAGTTGAGAAAAGCAGGAACTGTGGGAGTAATACGTGGTCTAGGAGTCAGAACTGCAGGGATATGGACGAGGGAAAGTGTTGGTGCTGGAATACAGTAAAGTGGGGACGAAAATTCGAAGGTGATAGACTGAATAAGAAGCAAATAAGGCAGTTATATACGGCAAAGGAATGACAACTGCAGGAGAGGAAAAAGGGGGGTAAGGGATGGTGTTTGGTAACAGAAATAATACAGATAACGGAAGGAAGAGAAATGAGAAGATCGCTAACATATAAATTGGGATGCTAGGAATTAAACCAAGTGCTGGGACAGGGAAGTGTAGAGAAAAATACAAGAGGAAGGGAAAGACACGCGTATCATACCTAATAAAAGCTGTACAGAAAAGGGAATACGTCGGAAGTAGATAGCAAGTAAGAAAGATAAACAGACCGTGACACAAAATTAGACTGAAGACATGAAAACGGAGAAAACGCGGATGTGAAGGCGATCAGTAGGATGGAGTGAGATTATGAGACAGGTAGGAGAAAAATAAGATGGTGGTAAGTGGGGAGGGGAAAGGAGGAGGAGAAGCAAGCGTTAAGGAGAGAGGAAGTAAGGAATGGTGGCAGCGAGCAAGACCGGGAAGTGAAAAGATATGGGGACAGGTGGAAGTGGAAATATATGGGCAAGAGTGAAAGGTAAAGTGAAAATAGTCAGAAGGAATGCGAGAGGCGCTGCGTTAAAAATGAAGAGACTGACGGGATGGTGGCGAATGGGAGGAAATGTGGCCGAGAGGACAGTATATGGGGAAAGGGATACAAAAGGAAGGAGGGCAAGGATAATGGATGCCAGAATTTGGAGGAGTGTGAAAAGACGAGAGGAAATCGCTGTAAGGAAACTAGAAGGAACAGAGACACTGATGAAAACAAATAAACGATGGAAGGAAGACGGGAATAGTAAAGTTAACTTGCAAATGCCAAGTATTTCGCAGCGAACAAAATAAAACCCAAAAGTGGATGAGATGGATAACGTGGACAGACGATTTTATTGAGCTACTAAGCGCTCCCTTCCAGTAAGCTGAATAAACAGGTGCGAAAGATGCAAGAATAAAATGTGGGAGTTACTGTATTCCAGGAATTAATGTGATGAACACAAGACAAATGGGTGTAGTGGATAAGAGGGCGGCAATATAACAGAGGCCGAGGTAGTATGCAACTTACATTTGTTATATTAATAGCGACAAAGGGGTGCACTAAGATGACAACTAGAATGGCGCAAACAAGCCCAAGTATTATGAACAATGTAGCAAAAAATGCAACTAGAATTAAACAACTAGGTCTAAGTGTTATGAAACCAGAGAGGGTTATATTGTGGTTGTGATGGAAAGGGAGATGAGGTGTGACGCAGGTTCTACTCAGCACAACTCAACTCGCTGATGGAACAAGGGGAGGACACGGGCGCTTCCACAAATGTAATTATGGGCTGGGAACCACATTAGTGAGATCAACAGGCTCTGCTCTGACGGGAGCGTGCTGCCACACAGTGAAGAATTACCAAGAGCCAGGTGAACACCATCGTACATCAAGCTAGAAACACAATGCATCTGAAAACCCATTGATCACGAAATGGGTACAATAAAATCAGATATAACGCAATTAATATATCAGGGAGAAAAATTATATTGCATGATACCCATTTTCAATATGCCACATGAAAATGGCATCCAGTTTGTCAAAATGGACTGGACCAATGTCCTTACATAACTCACGACCGAAAAAAATGTTGAGTTATTCTTTCCAAAATGTTTACCGTGCTAAATCAAAACTGTCTCAGAAATAATACTACGAGCAACGAAGCTCGGAGGTGATAGGAAGTGAAGCCATGGAGGTGGAGGCGGAATGCTGCGTGCCGACGTGGTGAGGTAGGGACGAACATGAGCGGCCGTGCGTGTGGGTGTGCGTGTGTACAACATTCCTACCGCAGTCAGCCAGCCACGCCCACCTGCCTCGCTAAATTCCTGCTTCTCGGCCCAACAGCCTTCCCCGCGCACCTTAACGACCCTTAAAGTCACTCTTTACTACGGACTTCCATCCCTACATGTTCAGCGTCACTTCTGCCAACTGGGAGAGAGACGGCATTCCCATCTTCCTTTTTACCACAAGATTTTTGTTGCATCATTTTATATTCCTCAGCATTTTTTTTTCCCCGCCTTCACCTTCCTTCCCTGTTTTACCATGTCCTACCCCAAAGTCCATTAGTCAATCTTGTATCTCAACCCCTTTCCCTTTCACTTCGTAGTGTATGTCTATTACCTCTCATCTTGCCCAGCCCTACCCATGACCTCTTACTTCCCCATATTACCCACCGCTAACCTTTTGCCTAACTTTACATTAAGCATGTTTTCTCCCTTACCTAACCCTGTCATCTATCCTTTATCACCCGTACACACAAGCTACTAAGATCGCCATCACCCGTCACACCTTCATCTACCTTTGCTCACCGTATTACTTACAAGATCCTTTGACCTTTCTATATAAACTCATTCCCATCTGAACTCAAACTCTCTAAACACAAACCCACACTCTCACTACTTACAACATAACACACTACCTTCGACAACAAAAACACCCTCCACCCACATCCACACAACATCCCTCAACACAAACATCATATCCCCCCCTCAACAGAAACCAACTATCTCCACCTCTCACAAACTCATAACTCACCTTCTACATCTTACATAAACCTACCCACCACCTCCCTACCACAAACCCACCATATCTCCCCCCTCTCCCTCAAAACAAACCAACTGTCTCCCCCTCTCACAAACTCATAACTCGCCTTCTCCACCTTCCATAACCCTACCAACCACTTCCCCACCAAACCCACCATCGCCCCTCTCTCTTGCCACCGTACCCTTCCCTTGTTACAAATGGCACCAAGAACGTCTCAAATAGTAAAACCAAGCACCGTGTAATCCAAGACCCCACTGCTCTCATTTACATAGTCTGGACTTAGCTGCGACCTGATAAAGTGCATGCTGATTGAATATTTACCCGTCGGATTGATTTGTGGGAAATGAACTGAGAAACAATTAAGTAGGGGAGAGTCGGTGAGGGGATGACACTGATGAAACTCAGGAGGAGGAGGAGAAGGAGGAGGAGGAGGAGGATAAAAACAGGAAGGAAGGGTTGGGAAGGCTGCTCGAAGTTTGGCATAGATCCAAGCGTGCAAGCCGAGTACCTCATAATCACAGACTGGAACAAGGTGGAATTTTCACAAGCACAGCAATCAAGACGTGAGGCAGGCCATTCCCCTCTCCCACCATCTTACCCCCTTCCCTCCCTAAAGATCCCTCCTAATGGCAACTCGCTCCCCTTTCTCCTCTAACCCTCTTGCCTTTCCGATCTTCACTCTCCATACCAACTTGTCCCTTTACCTCCTCTAAAACTCTTCCCTTTCGGATATCCTCTCCCAAGAGTAACTCGCTGTTTCCTTCTCTAACCCTCTTGCCTTTCCTATCTCCCCTCAACATAATTACTCATTTCCCTTCCTCTTCTAACCCTCTTTCCTTTCCGTCTACTCTCTATACTCGTTCCACTTTTTCTTCTAACCCTCTTCCTTGTCGGTCTCCTCCACCACATAGCCCACCACATAGCAATTCCTCCTCTTCTCCCAACCCACCTCCCCTTTGGGTCCCACGTCCCCGTTGCATCCTCTCCTTCTCCTAACCCCTTTCCCACTTAACCCTTTCCCTTAGTTTCTCACCCTGCCCACAACTCCCCTCTGACCTCTACTCCCACTCCCTCTTTCTGACCCATTCTCATCAGCGACTCCGCTCTCTCGCTCGCTCAGCTCTCTCTTCTCCCTGACCCCTCACAACTCCCCTCCCCTCTGCCTCCCCTATCAGCGCCCCCCCTCGCTCTACCCCCAAACCCCTCGGTCCCCTCTCCTCGCCGCCACCGCCGCTGTCCCGACTGCTGGTGGATGAGAAGATCGATAGTCAAGGCAAACTTCCCCCCGGGTGAGTGGATCTTTGTTGACACGCCTCGGGTAGGTGGGGAAGGGAAGAGTGAATACGGAGGGGGAAGTAGGGATGAGGGGGGAGGGGGGAAATGAGTGGTTCGACAGGATGGACGGTAGGGATTGAGTGAAGATGGGATTGAATATCGGGAGGACACAGATTAAGAAAGAATTATTATGTATTATGGGAAGAGGGCCAATGGGAAGAGTAAATGGATGCCAGTGAAATGAGGAATGAGAAAGACAGAGGGGAGTCCAGGAAATGAGTACAGTAGTTAGCTGGAGGGAGGGTAGGATATGGGTGAAAGGGTGAGATAAGGTGGGAAGGCACTTGAGTTACTACAGGAAGAGGTCCAGGGGATGCTTTGAGGAAGGTAAAGATAAGAGGGGGGGGAGAGTGGGGAGTCAGTTGTTGGAAGGTAAAAGTGAAAGGAAAATAAGTTGGGAGGGGAATACATGTTACTGGTTACGAGGGAAGGGGTGAGGATGAATAGGGGGAATCAGATGGAGGGGGAATCAGATGGAGGGGGAAAATGGGTGAAAGGGGTGAGAGAAGGGTCCAACAAAGGTTTTGGGAGAGGACGAGGTGGGGAAGGAAAAACTATGAATGAGAATGAGTAGCTTGGTGTGTGAGGAAGAAGGACTGGGGATGAATCGGACAAGTGGGAATGAAAATGTGGGTGGTGGGAGAGTAAAGGGCGAGTGAATAAGGGAATTAACAGGGCACTGAAAATAAGAACCGTGGGAAAGGAACTACAAGCACGAGGGAGGGGGAAGTGAGAAGACGGAGAATGAAAACAGAAACCAAAGGATGAAGAGTACGTGAGGCATGGGAGGTGGGGGGAATGGAGTAAATGTGGTAAAAGTAAATATTGTAAAGCATAGATGAGATGGAAATACAGAAACAACAGAAACAAAAAGAAAAAGGCGGTAAAGACAAGCTGTTGCTAAAAGACAAAATGTGTATGGAAGGAAAGAATGAAATACAAGACAACTGCAGCGAGGGTTCGGGTGTAATTAAAAGGATGGAAGAGGGTGAGAGTGAGAGGAGAGGGATTTTAGTGACTTGGATGAATGGTCACACGATAAGTGGAGAAGACAGACGACACACATAGAATAAGATGGACGATAGAGAACGCCGTTGGTAAAAGGGTTGAGGCTCGAGGAGATAAGTGGGGGGTAGGGTACGCAGAGATAAGAGGCTGGGAATGGCTGGGGTGCTGAGAGATCAAGTGTCCGGGGAGAGATAGATGAAGTGGATGAGATGGAAAGCACTGGAGATACACGAGGTTGGTACGGGAGCGACGGAGTAAGAGGATAAGGATGGATGGATGGAGAGATTGTAAGGTGCAGGGGACGGACTATGAGGGGCAGAGGCTGTGGAGTTGAGGCAAGCGAGATAAAACCAAAGAATGATGGGAACCTGCACAAAATACCCCTCTTTCAGTTTATACTTCCCGGTATTACTGTCAATGGGATGCATTTATCAACTCTCGTCCGCCTTGTTATCAGGGGGAAAATATTATATTTCTGAGCATGAGTAAATACAATACACACACACACACATATAATCGTCTGGCATATGCTGGACAAGAACATCGGCGGGCGCTGTCTTACACATGAGAAGGTAAATAAACCACGAAGTACATCAGGGTGGTGCGAGCATACACACAACAATGGCAACAAGATGACAGGAAGACATGCCAAATTCCGTCTCTCGAGGTAGGGTATTAGGACTACGCCAATCCATGGTCATAAAACTGAACTGAGTGGAATCAAACCATCACAAAATACCAGCCATTACATAATACCACATCAGAACACCGAATCAAAAGTACACTATAGAGCCAAGGATCAATTACTACAACGGTACTCAAGATACGATAATTCACACTGCAACCAAAATTTGCTGACACGGTATTCCACACAGCAACCATAAATTCCTACGAAGAATGTCCTGTCGCCAAACTCGGCATAAAAAACTGAACACTACCAAAATCTAGGTTTTCCAGTTTCACTTCATACGTATAGCAGTATGAAACAATCTGAACAGTGTACTAGAAACAATCTGAACAGTGTACTAGGTCACTGTGCTACTTGTAACAATGCCGTGAACTGTTCAAAAAGACACATTATATCCACATTTGCAGAAGCTGTTTATTGAGAAGATGCAAAAACTTTAAAGTCGACCTGGACCTTCTTCAGGAAACGATCGCTTTCCAAACCCGAATGGGATCCAAGTCGGGTCGAAACTGTTGTGGGGAATCTTCCCAATAAAGAATAAGGGTATAATTCTCCTTTACTCTTATAACATCTTTTTTACTTTTGTTGCCTTTAGACGATTTTGAAAGTTTTTCGAAGCGGAGGGGATGGATGCATTAACTCATTCAAAGGTGGATAAGACCATCTGGAGGCTGAAACAACGAACTATATATAAAAATGGGTCACCGGACTGAAAACACTAAATACTGGATACGACAAGGTGGAGACAAAAACACCACGTCATCCAACATCTCCACCTCCCAAAAACACGACACACACACTGACTCTGCAAAGGCCGAACCCTATGAAATCTGGGACCTTGTTTACAATACTGCCCCGCTGCAGGCCAGGGATTTGGGGCAATCGCGGGGCATGAAGCACTCCCGCCCTAGACGCTGCTTCCGCAATATCATCGGGGCTGGTCAATTAAGCCCCCCCCCCCCACACACACACACTTCACTAACCATGCAGGGATACTGGTAAAATGGTACCGGGCTTGGGGCAAAATTGTCAACTCTCTCTCTCTCTCTCTCCTGCAAATGTGTGTGTGGCTGACGGTTAGAACACGATATTAGAACAAATACTTTTAAAGGATATTTTCCTGATAATTAAAATCAACCACCAAAACAACTGTCCAGTGATTAATGTGCAGTTGTGTGTGTAATCGCTGACGCCCTTTTAACTTTCAACAACAAGCGTGAAGGTCAATGAATACAAACATTATGTAAGAGTATTTTACAGATGAATAAAATAACCACTAAACCAGATGTCCAGAATTATATGCAGTAACGCGATTAACTTCATATCCTTTTAACCCTTTCAATTTGATGACTTTTTTTGCCGCAAACGATTATATTTAAGTTCAGAAACATCTCGCACTGAAAGGGCTTATGAAGGCTGTATTTGCCTCCTTTTTCCCTTTTTGTTCGAAAACTTCATCCTAAGCTGATGAAGTCTGAAAGTGAGAATAAAATGGAAAAAAAAAAAATCCATGGAGTGAAAAAATATCTTTCCTGAAACAAATGAAAAGTCCTCACAGTGAAAATAAGTCCTCGTAGAGAATATGAGTCCTCGTAGTGAATGTAAGTCCTAGGAGTGAATATAAGGCCTAGGAGTGAAAATAAAAATAAAAAAGTCCGGGGGGGGG
>JAGKTI010031647.1:0-12085 GCA_018397915.1 Birgus latro
CTCCTCCCATCCACGCCATGGTAAAACAACTTGAACCCCCCTCCAATCGTCCTAGCTTTACTTCCTGCAATTTCGTTTCGTCAAAGGAACAACCATCACCAACCCTAAAAAGTTTCATTCACTGTGAACTACTATGCTCTTGTGTGGTTCATGGTGAAAGCCAACAGCTCGTGTCAGGATGGAGCCAAAATTTCTTCTTCATAGTGGAACTCCTTCAAAATCTGCCGTTGGAGGATCAGGCGATCATTCGCCCTGTGCTTGCCAATAACAGCTTCTTCTGTCACCCAGAGAACATCCTGTTGTTTGCTGTTGCTGATGAAGATGTTGGCATACGCTCGATGGTGCTCAAGTTGATGAAAGAAGCACAGATGAATGAGAATGATGACCAAGCCTCAGTTAGAATATTTGAAAAATCGGCAATGAAGATAAACTACGATGCCAAGAAGTACACTGAGCTGGTAGAGCTTTCTTCTGTCACGTTCCTCCATTGCTGAAAAACAGACTGGACCAAATGAACGAAAGCCAACCCATCATACTGGACGTGTACCCTTGCAATTTCCAAGGAGTGGAACGCTGCGTCAAGGACGTCACATTCACCACAAGTAAAGTATTTGGGCATGAATGACGTCACGATACGCTCGTCTAATGTAAGCGATCTAGCAGCTTGTTCCCGAATGGTGAAAGTAAACGACTTTTGATGTGTTCAACTGTTCATGCCATTTATACTGTTCTTTTTCTTTTTCATGAGATGATGCCTTTCATATGATTTGAATACATTTATTTCAACTGTTACTTTTATTTTTTAGGATGAAATTAAACAAAGAAATTGCATTTTAGTTCATCCGAAAAAAAGCATGTGTTTCTAAGTTTTTTTTTAATTTGAGAAATAACTCTATTTTTAGATTCAAGTTGCTGGAATGGGCATGTCTATATCGAAACATTTTTTTTTCTTGGTGTTATTGTCATTGTAAAGGAGCACTATTCTGACTATGATTCAATCTGGAAACCCTAAGTTGGTTCCTTTTCGTATATATACCCATGAAGTGTTCATACGGATGAAAATAGTAAACGAAAAGAGTAGGGTATGAAAGTTAATCTGGGGAAGTAGTTTTTAGCATAGTAATTTAACTTTGTAGAAAAGAAAAAAATAATAATGTAATATGATTATTGGTCTGAAGATAATAGAAGGAAGCTATTTACTGAATCACCCTAAATCCCACCTATTTTAATAATACAGTATCTCCTGGAGGGCGTGGTGTGAGCTGCTACTGATAGCTGCTGGGGGGTGAAGAGGGCACATTGTAGGTCACTGGTGGTTTGACAGTAGCAGGACTGTTGGCCGGGACAAACAGGTGGCTTGTGGCAGACAGCAGAAACGTTGGTGGCAAAAGGTTTCAGCGGTTGGCAATCTCACTGACAAGTTTGGCAGCAGATATCGTCATTGACAGGCTGATCTGGATGACAGGCAGGCCCAGTTGGCGACAGATAACTACAAACAGCTGGTAGACAGCAGGAATAATGGCGGCAGACTGTTTTAACGGCTGGCAGTTTCACTGATGGGCTTGGCAGCAGAGCCTCACTGACAGACAAGCTCGATGACAGCCAGGGTTGGCAACAAATGGCAGACAGTCCATATACAGGCTACTGGACGTGACGGCAGATTTGAAAAAAAAAAAAGTGCTTTCTTGACCTCGCTGCCACCAAAATGTGAGATGTGGGCCCGTAGAGTTACTATCAGGATTTCAGGTGATCTTAATACTTCATCGTCCCCACTCAATGGTTTATTGAAGGGGTCCAGTTTTTACCTCTACAGAGTGTAACTATTCTCTGACTTCTCATCCAGTCTTCTGAGTCATAGCTAGAGAGTAGATGTGGTGCTGAGTGTCACCCCTACGGTGCTCACAGAAGGTTCTGCTGTACTCAGTCCTGACTGACAGATGGGTCAATGCAAAACATCCGGTTGCTCACTCATACTCAAGTAGGTAGGTTGGTAGGTAAATAGGTAGGTAGGTTAGTAGGTAGGTTGGTAGGTAATTAGGCAGGTGAAAAGATAGATAAATAGGTAGGTGGGTAGGTAGGTAAGTAAGTAGGTGGGTAGGAAGGTAAGTAAGTAGGTGGGTAGGTAGGTAGGTGGGAAGGTAATTTGTTTACTCTTTCATTTGGAGCTGCTGATTGGAAGGCCCTCAGGCAGTTCTTCTTTTATTTTCCCTGGTATGATTATTGCTGTCATGGCTGTAAGCCACTTGAGTGTACCTTGCTCATTACAGAGGTTATTCTCTCGGGCACAAAAACATACATTCCATTTTCATCTCTTATGACTGATGTAAAAAGCTTTGGTCACGTTTGTTCTAATACTGTGCACAACAAGGAGAAGGCCTACAGAAGGTACCGGGGGCAAACCACTCATTATTCTCATCCCTTTTGTGTTTCTGCTCAGAATCGTGCTAAGTCTGTTCTTCGCTGTGCTAAATATAATTTCATTCATACTAAATGCTCTGAACTCTCCAACTCAATTTCTTCCTACCCCTTTTGGCACCTTGCCCAAAATCCTTCTGACAACATTACACCATCATGCTTCCCTCCTCTTTCCCACTTCGATGGCTCTGTAGCTATTTCTTCTACTGTTAAAGCAGAACTCCTCACTCAGAGTTTCTCCTCCAATTCCACCTTATACGATTCTGGTGCTGTTTCTCCATCATTTCCTCCCTCTGACTTCATCACGGCTGACATTGAAATTTCTTCAGTGTATTTTCTGACATCAGTGGCCTCAGTACTAACAAAGCATAAGGGCCTAATGAGGTCCCTCCATCTGTCCTCAAGAACTGTGCTTCCATGCTTTTACACTGCCAAGGTAATTGCTTTCGCCTTTGTTGGTCAACTTGTACCTTTCATTCTTGTTGGAAGTCTGCGCCTCATTCAGACTGTCCCAAAGAAGGGTGACCATTCCCGGCCCTCTAGCTATCGCCCAACTGCTTTAACATCCTGTAATTTAAGAGTTTTTGAGTGTATTCTTTAAAAAAATAAATAAACCACTCCTCCTATCACAACCTTTATCAGATCATCAGTATTGGTTCCACCATGGATACTTCACTGTTGATTTTCTCACTTACCTTTCAGACTCCTCTTCATCCTCCTTTCGAGACTTTGGCGAAAGCTTTGCCGTTGCACTGGGCGTTTCAATGGCTTTCGATTGAGTCTGGCATAAATCTTTAATATCCAAATTGGCCCCTCAAGGTTTCTATTCTTCTGTCTGTGCATTCATCTCTAGCATCCTTTCTGGTCGTTCTATAGGTGCTGTTGTAGACGGCCGCCATTTTTCTCTTTGAGCTATCAATAGTGATGTTCCTCAGGTCTTTGTCCTATCACAAACTCTTTTCATTCTTTTCATCAATGACCTTCTAAGCTACTATCCATCTATACGCTGATGACTCCACCCTTCACCTTTCCTTTCACTTCCCCAAGCAGCCATCTCAGCAGTTACTTCAACTACAGATGAAGCTAAGGCACACTAATGTCTGACTTGGCTCATATCTCTGATTGGGGTAAAAGTAATCTGTTGTTTTTAATGAATCCAAAACTCAGTTCTTACATATTTCAACCTTCCAAAATCATCCGAAGGAGTATCCTATAATCTTTAACAATATCCTACTCAATCCCGCGGCATCGCTTAGGGTTTCATTCTCTCGGGCTTTATCTTGAAAAGATCATTTTACCCATCTTATAAAATCTGATTCCAAGAAATTAGGTGTGCTAAGCCGACTCCGTGTTGTCTTTACCCTTACACAGTTGTTGACTTTATTCACGAGTTTCATTCGTCCCTGTGTAGAGTACATATCTCAAGTGTGAGGAGGCTTCCCACATATAGCTCTTCTCAACAAGTGGAGTCTAAGGCTTTCTGTTTCATTAACTTTCGTCCTCTTAGTGGCTTCCTTCAACATCTGTATCTTCGCCGCACTGTTGCATCTTCAGTGGTCACTACTCCTCTTAACTGTCTGCTTACACCCTTCCATCTCTATGGCAGGGACGTGGCACTCGTCTAGCAACAAATTCTCATCCTTTTTCTTTCCAACTCTCTAATGCAAGAGTTAACCGGTACTCCCAGTCCATCATGTATGTAACAGGTCAGCTCTGGAACTGTCTCCCTCTGTCTGTATTTCCTACTGCCTATGATCTTCAGTCTCTCAGATGCAGTGTGTCCAGTCATCTCGAAATGAACGGATCTTGAATCTTGCTCTCTGTTGTCTTGTTTTGTTTTTTTCTTGGAGGGCACAATGTTGCTGGTTCTTGGCCCTTGGTTCCTTTTTTCTTGGGGAAAAAAATTGCTTATGCCCCACCTCTGAGTCCTACCTAGCTTCTTTGATGAGGTATACTTAAATATGATATCTAAAACTCTGACATTGCATACACTAATGTTGCAGACCAAACCCGTGCTTGCAAGAATTCTTTAACAGTAATAATAATATAAATGTTATAAAAAAGACAATAATGTAACTGTATAAAAGAATTTCATGTCTTTTCCATCCATATTAGCTTTTTAGTCTGATGGTGTATTATATATTTTAGTCTTACTCTTTCCAGACGATAATTTATACCTCAAGACAAGAGGGTCGAAATGAATGGGATACAGTCTTCATTACTTCCTTAAGCAGGAAAATCCTTTCCTAAGTGGGTTAAACTCATCTGTAAATAGGAAAACTATGCGATAAAATAAATAATTCACAGTACTGAAGGGGTTAATAAATAGTAGATTATGATGCTTCAGTATTACCAAGCAAGCTTAGTGGTTATTGTGTTCACCACTACTTCTGTGGTGCCCTGGCTCTGGTTTAGAAACCCATTATGCTGAGCTTACAGTATGTGCTATCATCTCCAATCAAATTATTTCATCCCGTGGTTTTATACTGAAGGCATATATGCTACAGACACCTGATGCACAGTAGCGTGTCCAATACAACACCTCTATTTGCACATTCGCTACTTCCTCCACAGAATCCTTTTTTCCCGAATCTTATTTGACCAGCAGTGGGAAGGGTAAATTCTAGCAGTTGTTTTTCCTTCAGAGAGAAGGTGTCTTGTAGTACCCCAAATACAAACTAACATTGGACAGTTGTCCAAATATAATAAAAAAGAAAAGCTTACAATAGTGTATAGTCTATAAAATAATGGAATATCTGTGGAAAAAAAAAAACGCCAGGCCCGTCATTCAGTCCATCAGTAATAATTTTTACCACACGCTTCAAGCATCCCCAGCTTAAAATACAGAGAAATTAACAATGTATGTAAAAACATTATTGTAATTTTATTGAAATAACAGAGCACAATCCTTTCTAACCAGTATTTATAACCAGTTTCTGTATCTGTAATAATTTTTATCACAGTCGCCTAAGTGTTATGGCATTATAGTATTGCGTAACACACTGGCAAAATCACATAACGTCTACAGATAAAGCACAACTGCACCCGTCACCCCGACTACATTAATAACAAAGTCAGAAATAAAGTCAAAACAGGGACACCAAGACAAGATCTCAGAAAAGTACAGAAGCAATTGGTTACTCCCCTAGTGTGATGGCAGTTTCCTCTGATGCCAGTGGATAAAACTGTAGGCAGGAAATGAATGGGGAAAATTACCTTAGAGTGAAGACACTGGACGGTGGAAGAGAGGAAAGTAAACTGAATGAGGATTGTTATTTATGACAGTCAGTGTTTTTCAGGCACCCAACTACAGTACAATCAAATCTCACATTATTGTCCTTTCTACAATCCTTTCATTTTCAGAATTTTTCTCATGTTATGAAAAATTGTAAACGTTAGTCTCATCATGGTACCAGTCATCATCTGTAATAGCAAAACTGCAAATCCAGAAGTGTTTCTACCATTTAAACAGCATGGATTTCTATGGAGGACGGAAATAGTTTGGTGATATTCTACGCAATGTAGCCAAGTTTGTAAGAGGCAGTTAAATGGTTAATATTCCCTGATATTAACCCCAAATACATACTTCTGTATCGTGTCCTCCTTCACTGCATCTTTAACAAAGCCTTGTTTTCATCTCTTGGTATATGCCAAGTGGCAGGCATCCTTATGCCATATTTCACAGAACTGCTCTGCTAACTGACTGAACACTCTATAATCGCTCGGTGTGTGTGTGTATATCAGTAGTAACAAAACTTGGTATATCTTGGTCAATAGATCATCCTAATCATTCTGCATCATCTGCAAGTTTAGAGGCGAAATAACAAAACCCTTCAATCCCGTGACATATTTTTGCGCATCCTAAAGGCTGAGGAAGTGGAGTGTTTGTCCCTACTTTTGTCGCTCACTCATTGACTCTCTGAGTTAATGTACCATTATGAAAAATGGGTTGTTGTCCTCTTGGGGATTAATTATTTTACAAAGGATGACAACATTTTGCAGTGTGGTATACTCTACACACACCAGGTTTTAGGTTGGGTGTGATCCTCGAGGGCCGCTCTTTGCAACGGGTGGCCCGAATGAACCTTGGCAGATGGTAGTATGCCCGGCCATAAATTTCCTTTTCGTTTATTTTGTTTTCTTTATTTTCTTTATAAGGAAAAAATTTGCACAGTGACAGATCTTGAACTAGACCTAATTTTAGGCAGAGTGTGAAATCCAGAGGCCTTCCCTGCTCTCTCCAAAAAGAAGGAGGGGGGCGGGGGGGTATACATGGTCTAATTTTTTCAACCAATGAAAAGTTGCAGAGTAGTATACCTCGATTCAGGCCAGGTTTTAGAAAGAGTGTGACTTCCCCTCCCTCACCAGCAAAAGGCGGACATCCCCCGAGAGCAATGATGATCTTTATATTGGAATGAAAAAAAAAATGCACACTGGTAGACCTTCCTCTGGACCAGGGTTTGAGGATTTAAACAATAATGGTATGTTAGCTTTACTTAGAAAAAAACGAAATTTTGAAGAGTTGTAGCCAAGGCAGGAAGAGACCGGAGGTCGATGTCACTCCCCCCCCCCCAACGACCTTACTTGGAGAAAAATGACGTTTTCATCGCCCTGCACTTGCTTTGCATGCAGCCTTGTTCCCCGTACGACACAAGGAAAGGTTATAGTTTACGTGGAATGATAATAATGGAACTTCTTTAAATTCTAATCCATGTCAATAGAGATCAAAAGAAATATCTTTAGATGTAACCCCTTGCAACCATGAGAGACTAGACGATGTTAAAGATGATAATAAAAATACATCTTTAGTGTTATGCTGCATGTTTTTGCTAAATGTCATCTAAGTTTGTCTGCTTACGTATTTTTGTTACCGTGAACTGGACAGGTTTTACTGCTGCATTGCTGCGTTCCTTTTACATTTCGTTTTGCTCTCACTACACTAAACCAAATCCGTGCGCCTCTGCATCGTTTTCCTTGCCCTCCTTAATTTCCGAGTAAGAAAATACTGTGACGTGAGGAGACTGGCCGCAGCAAGCAGGATTAAAATGAACTTATTGGAATACTCAGTGCTGTCAGTGCTGGGAAGGGGCGAGAGAGATTAGATGGATGAAGAATGCGACTGGGGGAATGAAAGTGTAAAGTGGATGAGAAGGGGTTATGAATGGTATCTCATGACTAAGAAGAGGAAAAGACTGGGTCGAGAAAAGTTCTACATGAGGAAAATGGAAGGAGAAAGGCAGGGGCGTGAATAATGCAGGTTTTGACAGAGGAAAGGACTTGCTGCAGAAACAGTATGAAAATGTACATAGAATGGAAGGAAACACTGACTGAGACAAAGGGTAGAGTGGAGGGGGAAGAAGAGATTTCACAGGAATGCTTGCTTATGCGAAAAATACGTCTGGCTGGAGGAAAACGGTGGACGAGAGGAAGAATTTTGGTTGGAGTGAGGGATAGGAAATGACTAAGGACGGAGTAGGCAGGAAAGACTGTGCGAAAATCTGCGGTTATGTGGACGTGAGGACTAGGTATAAGGAATGGAAGAAATGATTGAATGAAAAAATGGAATGGGTGAGAGGAACAGCATAGTAGATGGATGGATAGAACAGACAGGTGGGTAGAAAAAAAATGAATGGTTGAAAGAAATGAGAGAGCAGAGGTTAGAGATTGGGAAGGGTTAGAATAGATCAAAGAAGAATGGGGTGGGGAAAAGGACTGGCTATAAAGGAATGACTGAATTGTGAATGGCTTTATTGGCTGAACATAAAGTGGTGGGTGGAGGGTGTGGGTTGAGAGGATTGTGAGGATTACGTGGAGAGTCATTCAAAAATCCAGTGGTCAGAAAAGAATGAGATTGGACAGCGAGTGGAGTTAATTGGTGGGTGGCAGGCAGACAGTGCTTGGCTGCTACAAGCAAAGGTAATTATGCTTTCCCCTTGTAACTACGATTTGTGTTTATTTTTTACGAGTCCACCATTGGGCATAGTATTCCTCCTACATACCGTACACCTCCACAAGTCATCACTTCAGTGCTAACACCCGCCATCCATTTTGAACACATACTAAGACTGCCTCGTGCTGGACTGGTGTACTAGTGTTACCATGGGTATTTTTACATGTCGGCGGGTTTTCTGGTATATCAGTAAAGCCTGCTCTGATAAAATTCAAATCCTTAAACTGTTCCCTGCCCCAGCCAGGATTTGGTCCTGGATCCATTAGACAGCAAGCAACCTCTCTACCTATTTTGTCACTACCTCAGGAAAATGAGACATCTAATGATTCTACATCTCTTAGTCCTTCTTATAAAACCAGTTTTACCTGCGTCAGGAATTATTTTCCTCTTCACCTAGATCTGTCATATAGGATGAATAAGCGATATGGGAATGGGTAACCTTCTTTCACTGCCTCCCCCCCCCAAGAAAAAATTAATAAATAAATGAAAGGAAAAAATCTACATTACGAGAAGGAAATTATGCAGTTCGGAAATAAGATTTTTAACTTATAATATTCCTCACATAGTTGGACTTTAATATTCTTTTCCATATTACGGGTATGTCAGAAAATTTTACTCAGCCAATGGTGAGTCACAGAAGACACTGAATGTTAATACTGTCACCATCATATTCTCTCGCAGTCGAAACAACTCAAGCAACTTTGCCCGGCTGACGCCTCACGATTTTATTGAGACGTACAGCCTAAAATGGTTAAATGAATTTTGTGTTGTTTTCTTGGTCACGGTTGGAAGTGAGATGCACATAATACACGAGAATCAATTCACACGCCAGTCAGCAATATGGCAGTACAGTATATGTGGCTCGATCGGTAGAGAGTTGGCTTGCAGTCCCGAGGGACCCAGGTTCGAATCCTCGCTGGTGCAGGGACCAGTTTAAGAATTTGAATTTCATTAAATCAGGCTTTACTGATCTACCAGGAGACCCGCCGACATGTCGTAAAAATGACCCCGCTAATACCAATACACCAGTCCTGTATGAGACAGCCCTAGCATGTATTCAATATGGACGGTGGGTGTTAAGCGCCGAAGTGGTGACATGTAGATTGTAGGAGGACGACTGGGCCTTGATAGCAGGCTGTGAAGCCTATGCCCAGAGTCGGACACATAAAAAAAAAAAAAAAAAATGTGAGCCAAATGATCGCGTACCTTGCTTTACATTTGTGGAACTCCTACGTATGAAACAGTAAGCCACCCCAACCCAACCCAACGGACAACGAACTGTGAAACTATGCACCTGTGACCTAACCTTAGCGAACCATAATTAATGTGATTTCAGCCAACTGTGCAAAACCTAATGCACGCGGCCTCCCCATGACACCATGTAGCCGTGATCTATCCCTAGTGAACGCTTTTCCCGTCATAATGAGCTGCCAAAATACGACCGAAAGACTAGCCTACTATGAATAGAAAACAAACTGAATATCTACAGACCCCCTAAATATAAGAAAATATATATGGTATGTTGATAATTATCGATTACAGGAGTTATATCAAGTGACAGTGATATTCTTTCATACAGCAGCACAAACTCTTAGTGTCTGTAGTGGCACTTCAGTGAAGGTTCATAAGATTAAGCTGATTAAATATGCATTACTGCAGGTGATTTTCATAAATGTAGTTAAAACACTGGTAGGACTGAATGTATGGGAATGGAGAAGGAAGAGTCTTCTTATTGCGTAGCATTTCCATGCTTCTCTCTCTCTCTCTCTCTCTCTCTCTCTCTCTCTCTCTCTCTCTCTCTCTCTCGCAGTCTGATAGTCTCGGAAGGATTTTTTTTTTTCCTGGCATGCTTGGTCATCCAGTCACGATGGCATCATCGGAGCGAGTGCTTCGAGAAAAGACTTGGCAACTATGCATCTTCCTCCTCCCCCAAAGGAAAATAAGGTATTATGCTTAGTTAATGTCATTGGGCTTAAGTTGGGTAGATATAAGTTGGCTTAATGTCAAAACAAGGCTTTTCTGATTATTTTATGGTTTGATTAGCCGAATCGTCTCATCTGTTCCCAAGCAAAGGCGCGACGATGAAGATGCCGAGTCATTTCTCGCTGAACTCGATCCGATGTGCCGATATGACCGACGAAAGCCGCGTTTTCGCGTGCCACTTTGGACCGGTTTAGACCGGTCTGGACTCATAACTGCTCACTAGAACGGGCTATTGTCGCTCCGATCCAGTCCAAACCTCCGATTGGTTGCAAGAGTGATTGCAAGTGGCCTAGAAGAATATATAAACAAATGTCGGGGAGTAGCGTTGGTTATACAAATAATACAAATTTCATAATTTGTTGGTTAATTGATACCCTTGCAATTTCTTGTCCAAATCTAATAACCTCGCACTCTCTTCCCCACAAGGAGACTTGTTGGAATTTCAAATACTGACAGGTGGTGGTGCGAGGAAATGGCTGAATTGCCTGAGGAATTCTCAGCTTGGTGTGTGATTTGGCTTGTGACGATGATGAGGAAGTGGAAGGTGGACCAACTGACGTGGAAAACGCTTTTTGGGAATGTCGTTAGTTACTCATACAACAGTGAACTGGACGCCTGTTTCATGCCGACACAAGTATGCTGAAAACTCCTTGTGATGATATGTGATTTGTTTTAGTTTTGGTATTATTTTAGTTTCGGACATCCCAGGATTTCAACATGCAGTGTTTTCCCGTTTGGGTTTTACGTTGTTAGGAATATTTTGACCTTCATTTCTATCTCGGTAGCGTAGCGTATCGAGGTTCACCGCTGTCAGCAATCTCGATAGTGTAGCATGTCGTGGTTCACTGCTGTCAGCAATCTCGATAACGTCGTCGTAGGTACTTGTAGGGAAGTCGATTATGGATTATTTAGTACAACCAGAATAAAGTCGTGAGACGTATTAATAACGAGGTGAGTTACAGCACTCTTGGGTTACTGAGTTTTATTGCACAGTTACCTTGATAGTGATTTACAAACGAGCTTAGCATTACGGCCAGTCTCCCCTTTCTCCTTACTCTGCCCTTCTTGTGCTCCCGGGCATTATCTACCCCCTTTTTGATGTGAAGGGCTTCTCCCTGCCATTATGCACAGGTGGGAGATTATGTTTGGTAAGGTAGTAGTGTCTGATAAGTCTCCTGTGGGCTTCCACGTGTTTGAATACATCATGAATTTCTTGGTTGTTTGGACTACTAGGATATTTTGAGAAGCATCGTATGTTAAGGATTCTTGATAGTCTGGGACAACAGACTGTGTACAGATATCATGTGAAAGCAGACACTACTTACTGTGAATTGATATTTCTAGTGAGAAACTGTGTACGTTACCATCAGACACTACATCCTGTACATTGTGTTCATGAGATATCTACTAATGCCTATATAATATCTACATATCGCTCGGTTACGCCCACTGTCATACCAACGACAGGAAATACTGTCATTAATATATTAATACATATTACATTACAATCAACTTGTAAGCTAATTAAGTGAAGTACATACTATTGTAAAAGTTACATAATTGGGGTAATGTAGTCACTATAGTTATAGAATTGCACATATATAATAGCAATATTAAAATAATACAGTGACAAGGCTACTGTAGTCAATTATACAATATATATGAGGAGGACTTGCTGTATAAATTCATATATAAATGAGATAGAATAGTACAATTAAAGTAAGCCTAATTGTATGA
>JAGKTI010031648.1:0-10000 GCA_018397915.1 Birgus latro
CTCAATGACAATGGTGGAGTGAGAGCAGCAGCAAAACACGACACTCTATCTATCTATCTACTGCCAGACGCCTTAGTCCCGTAAGGGGTGGCCACAAACAAATCATCTCCACGTTGCCATGCCCCCCGCCATTTCACTGCCCTGCTCCCAGCTTACAACCCCCCTCTCTCATATACCTCTCCACTACATCCCTCCATCCCATCCTTGGCCTCCCCATCCCCACCTCACTCACATACACTCTCCTCGTCAGTCTCTCACTCTCCATCCTCTCCACATGGCCAAACCACCTCAGTGTGTTTCTCCTAACGCTTCCCATCACATCAACACAGTACAGCGGAAAACGGTACACTATAACGATGGAAGTGAAAGTGGACATCATTAAGGGAGTGGAGAAAGGGGTGAGAAGGGTGATGTGGAGTGGAGAAAAGGGTGAGAAGGGTGATGTGGAGTGGAGAAAGGGGTGAGAAGGGTGATGTGGAGTGGAGAAAGGGGTGAGAGGGGTGATGTGGCATGTGTGTTTGGCCTTCCACCGTGCCAACCACCCGAGAAAATATGGACTTACATAAAAACCCGTCTTACGTAAAAGCTGCAAGAACCAGATAATTGTACAGCTTGAGGAGTACCTGTATAAGCTGGACATCTCAATTAGTAAAAACAATAATACAAATATTAAAACATAATAATAATAATAATAATAATAATAATAATAATAATAATAATAATAATAATAATCAGAAAACATAACAATAATAATGTGATGAAAAAGATAATACAAATATTAATAATAAAACTGTAGTAATAATAATTAATAATAATAATAATAATAAGGCATACAACTATCCAAAACTTACATATTTTAATTGGATACTGGAAATTAAGACACAGAGAAACACTGATTTAATTAACATATATCAATTAATTACTCCTAACACCTCTCCCTTTGTGATTTATTTTGCGTATTACACCTTGACCCGTATGCTCGCCAGTTAAGGAAGCTCCCTAACCCCTTTCCCTAAGTAATTTATTTTGTTTAATTTTGTTCAAAAATACTGTCCTATACTGTTAAGTAAATCCTTCCTATATCACCAAACTCTTCATAATGCCATACAAAAGGATATTAACCAGCCATATCCAAGAATCAATAGCTAAGGAAGAGGCGTTAGGGAGCTTCCGTGACTGATGAGAATATAAGTCTTTCTCAAACAGATGAGGAAGATTTTGAAGACACTGAAAGAGCTCCAAATTTTCTTTATCAAGAAAGCACGGCCATTTAACACTTACCTATCCTACACTAAATCACTAATGAAAAGGTGTTAGGGAGCTTCCTTGTCCGGTATGACTATGTCTTTCTCAAACAAGTGAGGAAGATTTATTTTAGAACACTGTTAGGTCTCTGAATTATATTTATCACAAAAACACAGCCACTTAACATTTACATATCCTAAAGTAAACCACTAAGGAAGAGGTGTTAGGGAGCTGCCTCTGATACAACATTAACCTCACTTTGACATCAATGACAATGGAGGGATTTTGAGTAGAAAAAAGAAGTATGGAAAATTATATACCAAACAAAACTGTGTGTATCGAGGAAATTTTCAAACCAATCTATAAGTAAAACAATATATGGAATGGAGGAAATTAAAAACCAATGTGGAGAGGATGGGGGATGATAAATGGGTGCAGAGGGTGAGAAGTGTTAATACTGGGGGAGGGGTTGGGAGGGGTAGACCGAGAAAGACATGGGACAAGGTCATTAAGTGTGACCTAAGGGTTAAGGGACTGAACAAGGAGGCTGCCAGGGATCGAGCAGTGTGGAGAGCCGCCATTAGGTGACCAAGGCCGACGCATGCAAGCATGTTGGAGCCTTCAAAAACTAAACGAAACAAAACGAAGTAGAGCATTACGGAAAAGCAGTATGAGGGAAAGTCGTAAACCCAATGAATAAAATGGGAAAAGAAAGAAAGAAAAAAAAAGGACTCACAGACAATGGAAATTTTTGAAAAGAGCCTTATGGAAAATTATATACCAACTCAAAAAAGTGTGCAATGGAGGAAATTTTTAATCCAATGAAATTAAAAAAATATATATATGGATTCAGACAGACTAACATTGGATATTCAAAATAGTGGGTATGGTGGAAATTTTTACCCCCCCCCCAAAAAAGACAGACAGACGGACTGAGAGAGCGTGTAGCGTATACATGAACGCACTTACGACAGGCCGAGACAACTGGTCATTCGCGTACACATAGCAGACGCACACGGAAATCAATACCTGGCCATTTGCATATCTTTAAATTAGTAAATGCACACAGAACAACAGGTGGTCATTTGCATACATATAAATTGGTGAACGCACACAGAAAAACAACGGGTCATTTGCGTACACAGTTAATAGACGCACACGGAAAGACATTTACATATTACACTGTTAATGGTACATAATTTTTAGGGAAGAACAGATTATTTATAGCAAAGAACACTTATTTATAGCAAAGAACACTTATTTTTAGCAAGGAACACAAATTAATTTTAGCAAAGAACACTTTTTTAGCACCGAACACAAGATTAATTTGAGTGAAGAACACAGGATTCTTTTGGTGAAGAACACTTATTTATAGCGAAGAACACAAATTATTGTCAGCAAAGAACACAGATTACTTTTAGAGAGAACAAGATTATCTTTAGCACAGAACACAGCATTACACTTAACTAAGAACAGAAATTATTTATAGTGAAGAACACATTATTTTCAGCAAAGAACATTTATTTTTTGCAAAGACCACAAGAATTATTTTTAGTGAAGAACAGAATTATTTTAACAAAGAACAAAGAATTACTTTTAGCGAAAACAAATTATTTTCAGCGGAGAACACTTATTTATGCGAAGAACACTTATTTACAGCGAAGAACACTTAGGCAAACACTTATTTTTAGCAAAGAACACAAATTTTTTAATGAAGAATGAAGAACACTTATTTTTAGCGAAGAACACTGACTTTTGCGAAGAACAACTTATTTTTGCAAAGAACACTTATTTTTGAAGAACTTACTTATAGCAAAGAACACTTATTTTTGGCGAAGAACACTTAATTTTAGAAACGACAAATTATTTTTAGCAAAGAACACAAATTACTTAACATGAAGAACATTTATTTTAAGAACAGTTTAGTGAACAACGATTATATTTAGCAAAGAACACATTACTTTTGGCAAAGAGCATAGACTGTATTAAGCAAAGAACACAGACTGTTTTTTTTTTTTTAAACAAAGAACAGACTTTTCATGAAGAACACAAGATAATTTGTAGTGAAGGACACAGGTACAATTTAAGAGAACATTTAAGGGGGAAAAAAAAAAAAAGAAAAAAGTGAAGCTTATAGACAAGAGGAAAATTATGTACAGACAGGTCCTGCTATTCACGGGGATCATGTGCTGCTCCACAAGTGCTGAATTCCACAATTACTGAGTTCAATGTTTTCCATTCCTGTTACCTACAAAGCCACTATGACACCTGTTGATGCACTGTATGGCACATTAATATTTCCTAAAACAACATCACATGATTATACATGAGCAACCCTGGGCACAGTACAGTACATACTGAGCACTCACCTGTGGTGGTGACAATGATGATGACAATGAGAGTTTGCTGTGTGGTACATGGACAATGAATGATGCTTGTTCTGTATTGCATGGCAGGATTGAGCTCTAGCTGAGCTCTGCAGCACTGGGATAGGGTGGGGCAGCAGGGGTAGCAGAGGTGGAAGGTGGAGGCAGCTCAATTTGTGTGGGTAGCAGTGCTGCGGGAGGTCAAATAACATTGTGATGGGCAACTGCTGCCTCTGCCTCTTCATACTGCCAGGCAGGTTCTTGTATGGCAGTACAGCAGCTTCCAATGCCTGCCTAAACTTGAGTGCCCACATCATGAGTGGGCTAACTCGGAGGTCTCCTTGCTTGACCTTACAATGGCAGACATGTTTTCTAAAGTTAGACCTTGTTGCTCCTCAGCCACGTCAGCAATGTCTTAACATCGTCTTCCTCACTGGCACACTTGGTCAGCTCCTCCAAGTCGGTCATGGGTGAGGGGCACAGAATGGGTGTTGATCAGCTCTTCCACCTTGTCCTCCATCACGTCATCAAACCCCTCACCAGAATTCATGCCAATGCCACAGCCTCACTTACAGCCACAGTCTGGATTTCACCAGGTGAAAAGCCCTTGTAGTCATGAACGTGCAATGACCAGATGTTCTTCCAGCAGCGTTCAGTCTCCTGCTTCAGGTCTGAAAGGGCTTCCTGAAAGATGGTGAGAGCATTTGCAATGGTGAGGTCTGCCAATACTACCGCAGACTGAAATACTTGTTGCTGTCCATCGATTCCACAAGGTGTTGCAGGGATCTGAGGGCGTAAATGGCTTTGACGGCCCGGATTACACCCTGGTCCAGGGGCTGGATGAGGGAGGTGGTGCTGGGAGCCAGAAAGTCAATCTGGTCATCCCTATCCAAGCGCTGCTGATTGTCAAGGTGTCCATCGGTGCTGTCCAGGATTACCAGTACCTTCAATTCCAGCCCAAGATCGCTCCTCCTGACCTCAGGGATGAAGCACACATGAAACCAGTCCCCAAACAGTTTCTTACTAATCCAGGCCTTTTTCTTGAGCATCCAATACACTGGCAACGTGTTCTTGCTCCTGCTGTGCAGTGGCTGGGGATTTGCGGTCTTGTAAATGAGTCCAGGTTTGATCATGTGGACAGCAACACTGCAGCACATCAAGAAAGTGGCACGGTTCTTCACGGCCTTGAATCCTGGGTCCCGTACTTCCTGCTGCATGATGTAGGTTCTGGCAGGCATTTTCCTCCAGAACAATGCCATTTCATCAGCACTGGATACCTGCTCAGGCCTGCAACCTCCCTCTTTTATCTTTCTCTTGAGTGCTGGTGGGTAAGCCCTGGCTGCCATGTCGTCTGTGGAAGCTGCCTCACCAGACAGCTGGATGTTTTTCAGGGTATATCGCTTCCTGAAGCAGTCGAACCCCTCCGTGTTTGCCTGAATTCCAGTACAGGCTGCAGGTCTTCAGAGGAGGTGCTAGGCTGCGGTTCCTCCTCAGAAAAACGAGCATGAAGGCTCTGCGTTTTCTTGTGGATGATGATGTTATCCAGTGGCATATTTTTCCTGCAGCAGTCCTCCATCCACATACATAAGGCAGATTCCACGCGGAGTATGGTCTTGTTACGCATAGCTGTTGGTACTCTTGTATTGCCAACTACACTAGCTGCAACAGCATCTCATTTTAATACTGCACACTGTGCTCTGGTTCACTCGAAAGTGCTGCCCCACAGCTATGAATGGCTGCCCCTAACACAGCATGTCCAGCAACTTCATTTTGTTCCTAAGCGACAACACAGATTTCTTTTGCTTGGGCTCACAAGCTGGTGCACCTTGAGCAGCATGCTAAGGACCAATATCTTCTGAGGATTAGTAGATGGAGGAGCACTATTACAGTAAACACAGCCACCGAACACACACGAATGCTCCACAATCAAGCCCTCACTGCAAGAGTAGAGCAGGAAAATTGTACAGCATGATGGAATACCTAGAGAGAATGGCGTGAGATTTGTGGAGAAATACCGAATGCTTCCGCTGCCCTGTGCCAAACAGTACATGCCTATAGTAACTATGCAAAACTTAACCCCTTCACGCCAAGCTATTTAAAGTGCGGTCGTTCCTTCACTACTGGCGTTTCTCTGAAAATGGCCTGTTTTCAAAACTTAATATCTCAGATAGTATAGCAGGTGGGGAAACAAATTAAAGACCATATTGCTCATCAATTTTCCTTCTTGCGAAAGCATCCCCAGGTCTGTGGGTCGTCACATTGATGAGTAAGGACACGATGAAGAGAAGTAATATTTGACGTGTGAAGCTGGACCTGTTCGTGCAATTGCACATGGCCCCGATTTTGCCTTCACTCTCAACATAACTTCTCTATTACAAGATAAACATAGTAACTTCTCCATTACAAGATAAACTAAACACAGCGGCATCCAAGGCACACTCTATGGCACTATCACTGAGTCCATTCCTAGTATCCTTGGAAATAGGCTTGGCAGGGGCGGATGAGGCAGAAGTCCACGTGAGGCAGGAACATAATCGGATGAGAGTTGTAACCCGCCCCTTCCCGACCACTTTTTTACCCAAGCCACCCCCAGAACCGACCAATTTTCAACTTGTCTTTTTTTGGCTCCAACCTTCGCTTTTGGCGAGAAACATCGAAAATTCAGCGAGAAAGCACTCACCTGAAGTGAAAAATATACTAAACAGGTGGTAGATCCCTCACCTGACTATCATTTTTAATTACGTCGCGCTCCATAAAAGACACTCCCTATGCGAGGGAAACTTAACCAAAACCAAAAGCCTCGTAGATATTTATCTGGTATGAATTTATATGTAGTACAAGAGTATAATGCTTTTCACACAATAATATAGGCGATATAAGCGTTGCTCCCTCACCAAACACATCAACATATCGCACCTACCTTGGCAATGTTACCTCATTACTTCTGTTCATAACTAACTCTGGTGCCACATAATCTTTGTCCTCCACCTCAAGAATCACTTTCGCCTTGAATTTCGTCATCGGAAAGACCGTGGTGCTACGTGTCTTTACTGGCCAGGTTACTGCTAACAGGTGAATTGCTGAGTGTGTGTGTGTGTGGGGGGGGGGGGGGTTCCCAGGCAGTAATCCCACTTGACAGCAGGTAGAAGAAGGTCTCCCACATATGCCTACCAAAAATCACCCGCGAATCTTGAAAAATGTGCAAATGACGAACCATGCAACTGACTGACGTACGATGCACGTCAGTGAGTCTCAGTGTGAAAAAAAAGTTAAGACATGCATCGTACGTCAGGGGGACTGGGGGGGTTAAGGAAAAAATTGTCCCACACCTGGTGGATTCACAAAGACTGAAGAATGCCTGCCTTGGGTGGAAGGAGTCACTCCTAAGCCTTTGGTGATGATCAAGTGGCGGCCACTTCAAACTGCGCCACAAAAATAATTACGGTTCCTACTGACACTTTCGCGTCAGTCCATACCAACACCCGGTGGTTAGAGGTTAAATACAGCTGTATAAGATAACATTTCTCACTGAAAACATGCAAATAATCACTTATAAACCTCTAAGAACAACTGCTCCTGCAAGGAAAGGGCAGGAAATTTGTGCTGCTGATGCCTTGTGCTGACCAGCATATGCCTATACACAGGTAAATGCTCAGTACAGCTATATGGAATAGTACAGTACTGATCACTGAAAATATGCAAAAATCATCTATGAACCACTAAGACCTGCTGCTGCTGTAAGGAAAGCAGGAAATATTTTCCTGCAATTTTTAATATTGTGTTCTAAGAAAAATCCACGAATATGCAAACCCGTGAACAGCAGGGGTTGACTGTTTGGCAAAAACCTTTAAAGGAAATAAAGATGTGTTAAAAAAAAGTGAAAATCATAGATAGATATATTTTTAAAAAGTGAGGACCATAAAAAAAAAAAAAAAAAAAGCGGTAAACTCTCAATTATCTGTCATTGGAATATCCGGCCCAACACAACATCTGGCTAAATTATGCAACATCCAGCGCCAAAATGGGACATAAGTGGCAGTCCAGTGCAATATCCGGCAGTGAGGCGCCTCAACCAGCTTGTCAGCGGCAGCCAACCAGTGCCAGGGGACATCCTGAAACTCGGAACCAACGAAAAAACCTGCTACACACCAGCCAATCGGAATCCACCATGGGCACACCTCACTCAGCGCGCTGAGAGTACTGCCACACTCTCATTCTCGCCCGTGGATGTCGCAGAGGCAAGATGTGCCCGTGTGCTCCACTCTTCCAACCACGCAGTCGCAAACCCAGCTGCTGTTACTAACTCCGTGGCGTCCTATGTTCAAGGCAGCGTAATGTACTGTGTTGCTAAAGGCCTGTCGGTGATCGTATCCTAGCGTTGTATTGTTATTGTAAAAGTATCGTGCACTGTGCTGTTTACGAGTGAGTGCTAACCCAGTGCTATTTCTCCTACCCCTACCTCTACCCTCCATTGATGCCAACACCTGGTGGGTACATACAATATTACAACATATACAGTACTGTATTAATGAACTGTATCATTACCATATTGTTTTTACATGGTTAGTTTTCATCTTGTACTCATGACGCAGTATTCAGGACAGAGGATCAAGACAGACAATGACAATATCCGGCATGACGTCGAAAGTTGAGCCGATGGGGGGTACTATGCAATATCCAGCGTTTTGCTTTATTCGGCATTGGCCTTGGCTGAATTACAACAGATAATTGAGAGTTTACTGTATAGTGAGGATCGTAAATAGAATATACTGTATATAGTTCTGGGAAAAAAAAAATCATTAAAAAATCAAAGCAAAAATCATTCAGAAAATAAAGATATGTTAAAAAAATATATATATACAGAGAATCATTAATGGAGAATGATAGATAGATGAAAAACAATTAAGTGAAAATCATAAACAGAAAACAGACACACGAAGAACAATTTATACTGAAGAACACATGTGAAAATAATTTATAGATACGAATAATTTACAGAGGCCAGGAACAGAAGGACCATAAAACAAAATGAAAAAATAAAAACTTAGGCAAACATTTCACCAGATACAAAGAAGAAAATTTTGAGAGACAATAAAAGAACAATAATTTAAAGATGAACAAGGGAGAACGATAATTTAAAGATGAACAAGGGAGAACGATAATTTAAAGATGAACAAGGGAGAACGATAATTTAAAGATGAACAAGGGAGATAATTTAGAGATGAAGGATTAGCAAAAACAGAATGGGGAAAAAAATACCAAAAACTCTGGCAAAATTTCAATAGATACGAAGATGAAAATTTTGAGAGAGACTGTTTTAAAGAAAGATGATTTAAAGATGAAAAAGAAAGATTATTTAGAGATGAAGGATTAACAAAAACAAAATGGAAAAACAGACAAAATTTCAAAAGATACGAAGAAGAAAATTCTGAGGAGAGACCGTATAGAAGAAAGACAATTTAAAGACAGAACACCAGCCACAAAGACACCAATTACAAACAGGTTATAACAGACCAGTGACACAGATATACGGACAGTGAGACAGGCAACCATGAAATTAGCGAAAAAAGAGGAAGAAAATTAAAGAGAAAGAGGAGGAAGAGAGAGAATGAGGGAAAGACAATGATTTAAGCAGTGGCAAGTGTGAGAATTAAAGACAATGAAGAGGAAGACAATGAGGAAGACAATGAGAGAGATAACCATGTAATCAGTGGGAAAAAAGAGGAAGGAAAATCAAGACAATGAGAGAGACAACCATATAATTAGGGAAAAAGGTGGAAGAAAATTAAAAACAACGAAGAGGTATAGAGAACGAGAACAACACCCATGTAAATAGTGGAACAAGTTAAGAAGAAATCAAGACAATGAGAGAGGCAGTGAATAGGGTGAAAGAAAATTAAAGACAATACCGAGATACAAAGAATGAGAAAGACAAGCATATAATTAGTGGAAAAAGGTGGAAGGAAAATTAAAGAAAATGCAGAGGAACAGAGAATGAGACAACCATATAATCAGCTCAAATAGTGAAAGACAAATCAAGACAATGAAGAGGAACAGACAATGAGAAAGAAAATACCATCGCCATCAAGTAAAGACGTTAATAAAAACAATGAAATTAATAAAAACAATGAAAGTGAATAATGACAATGATGAGCAATAAAGAAAAAAACAGAACTAAAGAAAATGGAAAGGAAAACCAACTAAAAAAGGAATGGAAGTGAAACAGAAAATTAAAAAATAAAAACAACTAGAATGGAAATGAAACAGAAAATTAAAAAATAAAAACAACTAGAATGGAAGTGAAACAGAAAATTAAAAAATAAAAACAACTAGAATGGAAGTGAAACAGAAAATTAAAAAATAAAAACAACTAGAATGGAAGTGAAACA